>LGUA01000753.1:0-11291 GCA_001660665.1 Emergomyces africanus | reverse complement strand
GAACAAGAGGCGAGAAGCAAGAGAAATTGGGAGAAAGAAATACGCCGTAAACGCATAGCAGTTGGACGGGGTTTAAACCTTCCCAAGAAAAGAAAAAAAGAAAAAAAGAAAACGCCTGAAGATAAATGGAAAATACCTCGTAGACCATCGTTGATAAATCTATGTAATCTAGAAAGATAGAGTCATAAAGAAATATGGTAATGTGTTCATCACCAAGCAGTTATATCTTCTACCTCAGCCTCACCAAATGTGCTATTCTTCGTCAATTTTCCCACGCCGTCTACGACAGCATTGGTATCATCGCCAGGGGCACTCATGATGTCGGATAGCACCTCCCTAAAAAATTCGAGAATGTAGCGGTTTACCTGCTCAAATTGGAGAAGAAATGCATCGTGACCTTCGGGGCTATCAATGTTTCTTAAACGTGAATCTGGAATACCGTCCGCAAGCTCTTGCTGCTCAGCAAATGTGAACAGTCCATCGCTTTCGATACCAATGACCAGCGCCGGTTGTTGGATCTGTGAGAGCGCATCTTTCACGGGGGTCTTGGAGTTAGGGTCAGCTCGATGCCTAGAGACGTCATGGGTATCGAGTTTGCGCGTGATTGCAATGTAGCAATTGCTGTCGAATCGTTTCACGAATTTCTGGCCTTGGTATCGTAGATATGATTGTGCAGAAAAGTAGGTTGTGGGGCGGTTGGCAGATTTGGAAGAGATTATTGACGCAGGGGAGGCGGGTGCGGCAAAGAGAGTGGTGCCATTGAACTGGGGATCCGTGAACATCGTGTCGGATTCCGAGCTTGTATCGTTCGCGGAGGGAACTGATGGAGGTAGAGGTCGGGTACTCTTATGGCCATCGTTATGGACGGCCAGGTGCTCATTGGGAGGTGTAGGGAGACGTGTTGTGCCATTGATATTTTGTTTCCTCGAGGGGTCGGGAACATTTCTACCAAAGCGAGATTCAAATGAATCTCGACTTCGATAGGTAAGAAGGGCAGACATACGAGCTGCGCCCAGGCCAGTGGCAGGAGGGTCATCAAAGGGGTAATATCCGTCCTCATATTTCGGATCACTATAAATACTTTGGCGTTGTGCCTCGCCCCAACTAATACCCCACGCGGAGTGGCGACTTGAAGTAGCGATGGGCACGATACTTCGTACGTACTCCCTACCGAAGTATGCGTATTCTAGAACAAGCATACCACCCATAGAGCCCCCTACCACGGACGCGATTTGCCGAACTCCTAGATCATCCAAGACGAGCTTGTGAATCCTAGAAAGTGCAATATGTCAGCCATTTCTTACCATAAAACTTTGGCTGAATACTGTTGGGTCCATACCTCACGTCATCTCGAATCGTCGTCAACGGAAATTCGGGGCCGTATAGGCCTTTGTTTCTATCCCCATCTTTATATGTGACAGCGCTTGCACTGCCGTATGGACTGCCTAAACTGTTCAGACAAACTACAAAAAATCTGGTAACATCAAATGCCTGTCCAGGGCCACCAAGCAGAGGACCCCACCAGTCACTGACGTCCGCACTGCCGCTCAGGGCATGGCACACCACCAAGGCATTGTCTCTAGATGGCGATAGACGTCCTCTTGTCGTATATGCGACTGGGACGTTGCGAAGCGTGACTCCAGATTCGAGCGTGAACGAAGGGATGATGGCAATCGTTTGCTCGGTGATGAGGGCCGAAAAAGGATTCTCAGGTTGCGACGCGACTCTCTCTACGGGATTTAGTAGCTGTTCACCAGGGCTTTCTTTGGCTGGGAAAAGAGGGGAAGGGAATAGCAGAGGGTGTTGACGAGTGTAATACTGACGGTATTGAAAGGTCTTGAGGGACTTGTTATCAGCCTCAATGCCTGTGGCCACCATATTGACGAGCTTTCGGCAGGTTTCCGTGCGAACAGAATCACACTGACACAGGCGGCAGTTATGTATGTCAAGAGAGAATAACAGGCAAAAATTATGTGGAGAATAAAGAGAATGGAGGAAGGATTTTGGAAAATTGAAACCAAGAAGACTTGATTTTCCTCCTGCTTGAGCCAGAATTTGCGCCCCGGAACCTTTTCTTTGGTTGCGATGGTGCCATCCCCGTCCAATCAACAGTCGCTAAATTGGCTTGGAGCAAGAAGTAATCGGAAGAATATTTTGCCGAAGCGACGAAATGCCCCCGACTTCAAGGGGCTTGCCGAGGCACAACTACGGCCACCAATCAGCTAGAGCGCGTACGCAGTATACTACGGAGTAAAAAACTGAAGCATGTAGCTGGACACAATGCTTTCATTTCTCTCTCCCGAGCTCTCAGCTGCGTCTGTTAGGTTTGCCCTAATTTTATTGAAGTAGAACTGATTACGCGGGTAACGTGTGAAATAGAGGTGTGGGCGGTTTCTTAACGTAACCTGGTATAGAGTACGATCTAAATAGGGGGGTCTTTGTCTATTCTAAAAAATAAAATAAGAAGAAAAGGAAAGAAAAGTTGTAACACATTTGCCAAAGCTAAAGGCAAGGACAGAGAAACTATCAAAAAAATATATATATAAATAAATAAAACAGTAAAAATTGTTCAATAATTATTTCTCTCAGCAACTTGAAACTCAAGTTGCTCATTATATTCCTCACTCTCGTCTTCCTCATCCTCGTCTTCCTCATCCTCCTCCTCCTCCTCCTCTACTTCATCTGTGCTGCTATTGTCTCTAGAGTGTCGCGAGCGTGGTTGATCGCTTTCAGAGCTCTTGCTTAGAATCCCTGGGCGCTTCTTGCGTTCGAAATCCTGCGCGTGCGCCGTTGCAAGCATGGTACCTACACGAGACAGTGTCCGTGTTAGCTCAGGTGGGTATACTGTCTTGCGTTGTCGAATCGAACTAGTTCCATTCTCAGCGTCGATGCCTGTAGCAGTTTGGGAAATATCTAGCGAGGTATCTGGCTGTATGTGGTCTCGTGGGCTTTCCGACTGCAGCTCAAGTGAACCCCTGGTTACGGATGGGATGTCATATGGAAGTGGGACGTCTCGCGAGGCACGGAACCGGGCGACGTTTGTACAATGCTCGTTCTCGACGCGGAAGATTGACCACATTCCTCGTCTGCACACTTCGGAGAATGAGACTAAGAAGCTCAGGATGGCTGAGTGTTGAAAGTCATGAGGGAATATAGCGTAGAATATCCAATTGAAACGGAGTATTGGGTCGATGGCCATTGCTAGATAGTATACCCAGCGACGACGAAAGGCTAGAGAGTCCCGAAGGAAGGGGTATCTGGAGTAAGGGTTGCCGAGACTCCAGTCCATGGCAAGGTCCCAAGTGGAGGCGTAGATGGCGTTAATACACGCGCAGGTTATGAAGATGGCCCGAAGGTGATCCACTTTGTGGATCCGGTAAAGGCTCAGAGTCATGTAGTAAAGGATTGAGAACGAATATTTGCCAAGATTTACAATGTGAGGGAAAACATTTCTAGTATCGAAATAACGTCGGAGGCATTGGAAAGAGCGCCAGATAGACGGAAGAGTTGACAGGAAGCCCATCGCTCGTGAATGGGACGAATTGCATTTTGGTGCATTATCCCATCCTTGACTGTATAGACAGAAAAACAATGCAATGTTCTTGTTACCTGTTAGCTTTTTGACTTTATTATGAGGAATTCGTTCCGCAATACATACACTCATGGCATAGGTCTGAGAGCAATACATATCGCCAAGGAAGAAGTCTCGGAACTCGACAGGGTACAAACCTGCCAGTAAAAGCCTCCACTGTGAAATAATAATAATAATAGTAATAATAATCAGCATCATTCAGTCTGAGCGTTGGGGGGGCGGGGGGGGGGGGGGCGGATGTACGCTGCTATGTCACTTACATTTGAATAAGCCCACCACCTTCTAGTTCGATGGTAGAGTAAACGAATGGGGATAAGCAATATAAGAAGGGTAACTCCTATCAATAAAATAGGCCAATATATATACATGCTATTTATCCAGCGGAAATTTAGCCATAGATTTACCCCAAGTAATAGGACGAAGAAACATGGTAACTATAATCGGCAAGTTAGAGCGCAACGGATAAAGACAAGAGATGAGGAATATATAGTTTTACCTCCAATAGTTCACGCCAATCCAGAACATGGCGAGTATCAAATTCAAAAACAAAGGCATAATTGATTTTAGATGCACCCCAAATTTTGCAATCTATACAAAAAATAAGAAAATGGAAAAGAGCGAGGAAGTAGCCGCCATAGATCTGAGTTGACAAAAAAATTAGCGTTATCCCCGACGAAAACGGCAGCACATCCAAGGAACAAACCTGGAGCAAGTAGCTGGTGTAAAGGCGGACTTCAGGATTCCCATTGAACAAGCGGTGAACGGCATATGCCAGACCGTGAGCGCCGAAGATAAGGCCCCCGGAAAACATAAATCCATTACGAAAGGCGTTAGAAGAATAATCATAAGTCCTTGACGTTTTACCGCGAAGCTTGCGAACTGCAACTTTACGGTTCCCTCTTTCGAAATAGCGTGCATAAAGATCTTCAACGGACACCATGTGATTCTCAACAACCTCACTTTGAACAAACCAGGCCTTATTCACTTTGTCCGAGACGTAGCGACTGGTTGGGCGAGCGTTGGTAACTTTGTCGTACTTTTTGTTCATTTTGCGAAACGCTTTTCGGTTTAGGTCAGCGTAGGACTTGAGGAGTTCCAGTCCACGGTAAAACTCTATTAGAGCCACTTTCAACTTTCTTTTCGCCGACCGATATGAAACCTCGTTTAGATCTTCACGACGGACAAAATCTCGATGTTCATCAGCATGGCAACACATTGGCACAGGGCCACAGGGAGTTGCCAGTTGTTCCATCGCCTTTGAAGTCTTTCTCGAACGTGCTTTATCCAGCTTATTCCCCAGAGGAGCCTTCCAGTTCATAACGGAAGAACCAGTGTCTGACTTTGACACCTTATGGATGCGGGCTCTTGCATCCAGATTCCGCTTCTTAGCCCTGATCTCAGCGATTCTAGTATCTCTCATAAGATGAAGTTGTGTTCTTAACTGTGCAAGCCGCTCCGTAGCCTCTTTCTCCTTGAAATGATAAAACGATTCGATCTTTGCTAACTCCTTATCCAAAAAAGTGAAAAATTCCGACTCTTTATGCCTAAGCGCCATGAACGCATCAACCGGTACCCGAACTGTTGCATTGTCGCAATGAGTGTTGGAAGTAAACACACTCTTCAAACGGGTTTTCTGATTATCAAGTGCTCGGCCAGAGGCTGAATTGCCCCTTGGCCAGAAGATACTTCTCGCTCCCTGAGGGTTACTAGACGTAGAGTTTCCGCTATGAGTCTTTCGCAACTCCACCGTTCCATTGTTGGTCTTCGACGTTCGGGCGGCGTCGGCTCCAGTCCATGGTAAACCCTGTGCTGGAGCTCCTGGGCGGAAATGAGGATCCTCTGGGTCCAAGGCAGGGTCTGGAAGTTCTAGAGAAGGAGGAATTAAGGGAGATACGTGTTGTGGCGGTGAAGACACAATGCTTCCATAACTTCCAGGCTCCTCATTAAATCGTGTCCTGGGGGACTTAAGAGGCCGCCTTTCCGGGACAACATCAGGTAGCATATCCCCAAATTTCCCACGGCTTGGATCCCGTGGATCACGTAAAGTGGGTTCAGGCCGTTCAAGGTGACTAGAAGGCCTTTGAGCTCGTGCCACAGGAGACAGTTGATGCGGGCCAAATTGAGACGGAAGGGAATCTGCACGAGGACGGTCCTCATGGTGGAAGATTTGGCTGAGCCGTCGACGATGGGTAGAAGGAGATTGCTGCTCAGCATGGCGAAGTGCTCGTGAAATTGCTTTCACTCTCTTTTTGCCGGCCTGGAAAGCAACAAATTTCTATTAGCAACCTTTGGGAAGTAGTACTACTAGTTACGCAACAGGACGTTGAGAAACGTTCATACACACTTTGTAGCTCAAGTATTTAGCCCTCCACTCAGGGACCAAATCTTCTTCCAATTCCCTACCATTGAGGAGTTAGTCCGGCCGAAACAATAAGCAATAAGAGCAAAAGATATTTCAAAATGCATCTGGCAAACAGCTGTGCTGACTTACTTCGCGAATTTCATTATACTACTAGCACTAGCAATGCAGTTACGACTAGTACCTGTTGGCTTCTACGGAGCACTCCGTACTACGGCAAGGGTTGAGTCACACGAGAATCGCATTGGCAGATGGGAACTTGTTATTCAATAGAGCGCGGGACAAAAATGAGAGACAAACCCCGGAAACCTGCTCTTTTTAAAACTACTATTAAATCCCGGACGCATGGTGAAATACAACAGGGTTGGGAAAAATTTCCATCTAGGCCTAAATAGCCCCCAGCTGATTTGATGCTGATAAGAGAGAAATAGAAAGCGATGTGACCACTTTTTTTTTAGAACCCGGAACTTGGAAAACCCCCAAACCAAGGTTTCTCACGTGGGGAGGCGTGTTCTATGCCGTAAACAGCTAGATCCATGTGCCCTCAAGCTCACCAAAACGCCCACAAAACAAAATTGAAGCCAGCCAACAACTTGCTGGCCCAATGTGCCTCCTGCATTTCTCGCCAAAAGATTGCTGAACGGTTAGCCCCCCCAGTCAGTCCTCGTAACTCCGTTAAATTCTGGGGCCTGTGTATGCGTAAACCGAGGACTCGGGAAAGAACAAACACGACAAAAGCCACGTTTGATTGCTCGACCAATCATGTTACCGGCTTCAGCAACGGGGGGCTGCCAACTGTCCCCGACCGTGCACATGTCAGAAGTTCAAGCCTTTTCCACGAGCACCCAATCGTGTTTCTGATAGGCCACAAAAGTCACCGCTTCTTGTACGCAGGTATGATAAACACTTCTTGCAATTGGTTCTCATTTCCCTAGCCCCAAAAAAGGCGGGGTGGGGGTTTAAAATATGCTTTGTGTCACATTCGGATGTTTTGTGACAATACCGTGCATGTGCATACAGTACGGAAGTACATACGTACTACATACATACTCCGTACATAGGTACTATTATTGTCTCTATTCCTCAACGAGTCCTTAAAAATTCTTTAGAACCGTATCTGAAATTGTATCACCCGGGTTCTCTTCAAGAGTCCATTTAGCGAACCGCAGTTTGAAATAAATTATCTGCCCCGCCCCATTTTGTTTCGTAAACGAGAGTGCACCTCTCCATGTCGTACAACACGCCAAAACGGGGGATTTGTTGGATGTTCTTCTTCTAAAGGGGATGTATGTATGTATCTACTCCGTACGGAATAGAAGAACCGCCATTCAGCGCGCCCCCACTAGAAATGTTTTTGAAACACTTTATCTCTGCAGCCCAGTTTTCAATCATCACCGGCGCCTCGTGGAATTTTGGTGTCATTTTTGCTTGATCTCACCCGATCACTTTTCCTGACGAAAAAGGGCGCTGTGCAACCTCACATTTAATGCGTTCGCTTGCTATACCCAACTACGGACCGTGGATTCAGGCTCAAGGGCGGGTTAGATGTCCAAATCGGATTGCGGCTGGGGTCAGAGGGGCACATAGCGAGTTCTGCTCTGGATTGCTTCGAATCCCCGTTATTACCACTTCGTACTAATTCAATAAATGATTTTTAGTTTTATTTTTATTTTTATTTTTAGTATTTTCTGCAACAGAGCTTAGTAATTCTTCAACTTGCGCCAAGCCCCGCCCCACCGCTCCGAGGTCTCTCTTTTCCTGGGTCCCGCCGGAATATTGGATTCGCCGACCAAATCTTTGTCGACTCATACTAATTTCGAGTTAATAATATTTTTGATATTGGCCCCTGTTAGTTAGTATTTGATAGCCACACAGTCCTGCAGCAATGTCTACCCTTTCAAAAAAACGATGCGGTAAGCCCCTTCCGCTGCTGGCCATTTATGGACTTGTGGGGCCATTACTGATAGCCGTCCAGGTGTCCTAGGAGCAACAGGAGCGGTGGGGACAAGGTTCATCCTCCTGCTTGAGCAAAACCCTTTACTCAAACTGGTAGCGGTAGGCGCTTCAGATAGATCAGCGGGTAAAAAATATCGGGATGCTGTCCGCTGGAAACATTCTTCTCCTTTGCCTGCTAAAGTCGCCGACTTGCCTATCCGCCGTTGTACACCTTCCGAATTCTCGGACTGCGACATCATTTTCTCTGGGCTGGATCCTGATGCTGCTGGTGATATTGAGATGGCGTTTCTTAAAGCAAACTTCGCTGTCTTTTCAAATGCAAAGAATTATCGATTGGACCCTTTGGTGCCCCTGGTGGTGCCCCTGGTTAATGCGGGGCATACTGAAGTGATTCCGGCGCAAAGGAAGCACTATGGTCTTGAAAAGGGAATGATTGTGTGCAATTCAAATTGTGCGGTCGTGGGACTCGTCATTCCGGCAAAGGCACTTATCCAGAAGTTTGGGCCTATTGAGTCAGTCAGTATGGTGACCATGCAGGCTGCGTCAGGAGCAGGCTATCCTGGCGTCAGTAGTAAGTAGTAAACACCAAATCCCCGTTTTCCGAATTCATATCCTCCGCATCATGCCTAACGGGTTGTGTTTCAGGCATGGACATCCTCGACAACATTGTCCCGTACATCCCTGGCGAGGAGAGCAAGATCTCCACCGAAGCGCGCAAGATTCTGGGCAATTTGAACTCAGACCTGGCTGGATTCAGTGATCAACGACCCCTCCAAATTTCTGTTGCGTGTAACCGTGTCCCCGTGCTTGACGGCCATACCGTATGTGCGTCGTTGCGTTTCGCAAATCGACCTGCACCGACCGCGACTCAGGTCCGCCATGCGTTGAGAGAGTATGTATCAGAGGCTCAAATGCTAGGGTGTCCTTCTGCTCCGAAACGTGCTATTCACGTTCTGGATGAAGAGGATCGGCCACAACCTCGCCTGGATAGAGATACTGAAGGGGGCTATACCTGCAGCGTGGGGAGGATCAGGGAGGATGATAGCGGGATCTTTGACATTAAGTTTGTTGCTCTGAGCCATAATACAGTTCTGGGGGCATCGGGCAGTAGTATTTTGAACGTAAGTTGCATAACAACCCTTTCCGGTTCCATCATGCGTTTTTCGAGTTGATACTGACTTGAGTCTAGGCGGAGACTGCCATTCTGAAAGGTTATATATAGGATTGCCTCTTGGAGGTGCGGCCATGCCGCAGCTACCTCTTAAGCCATCAATGCTACCTGCTCTACAGTTGATTCTTTTGTCAGAGTACCTCCAACCTCTATACGATTGGAATCTTCACCTCGCGTGGGAGGCAATGTTGCCTAACGTTTTCTGCTCTATATATCACATGTTTTTTTTTTAAAAAAAAAAGTTCAGGATAAACGGATATAAAGACAAATCCATAGGCTGAGGGGTATAACGAATATAAATTTTCGACAACACAAGTCTCTTCACCCAACACGTGCAAGTATGTTCTCTAACCTGTGAGAGAATTTATCATAGTACAAATGAGGGTAGGTTGACCCTAGAATTCGACATTTCCCCCCTTTTTTTCTTTTTCTTTCTTTTTCTTTTTCTTTTCTTTTCTTTTCTTTTCTTTTTTTTTTTTTTTTTTGAGATGACTTTGCTCCTACATATCTGCCCAAGGGTACACATATGTTCGGTATCCTTAAGATCGGTCGAAAGAATGCTACGCGAAGCTGATAAAAATATCTTTTGTGGAACTGACGCTTTTATGGAACACGGTAAGGGTTATATCTGTCTGCGAAGAGATACTAGGAAAGGGGAGGTGAAACGATGCTCCTTGCAGCCCATTTCGTGGCTTGTAGAGGTAAAATTTTGGAAGTAAAAAAAATGCGCACTACCAAGAGGTGCGTAACTTTCCCGACCTGGACACTGATGGAGGCTTTCTACAAAACAGGGTTAGCCCGTCTCTTTGCTAAGAGCGACATTCTGTGCTGTTTTGAGCGTCATTTGCGGTAGTGTCGTAGTTCAGAAACTTTTGAGCTATCCCAAAAGGATGAGAGAATTTCCCATAAAATCGGCCAACAGGATTAAGCTCCGGGCACTCAGGGAGTAAGGTATAATATGGGAAGCATTAGTTGGTTTTGCTTCCGTCAAGACATTTGAAGTTTTATCCATTTTCCGACAGTACATTGTGATTCGACCGTTGGCTCAAGATATGGGCTGAGAATACAGCGAGGATCACTGAGGATCACATACCAACTCTGAAATCTTCTCAGAACAGGGAAATTGGGGTGCGGTGAGTTCAGCGACCCTTCTGCGTTTTCTGCTCAGGGCCTCAGGCATGGGACTGGGAGTGGTCGTCTCATCTGCGCTGGGCCTAGATTCTAAAAAAAAACAAAAAAAAAAAAATCAACTTCAAAATTCGTTAAATCCCCTCGGTCTAGACATACATACAGTAGTACAAAAGAGCAAAAAGCACTTACAGAGAGCTCAGGCATTTTTTACTTAGCCAGTACTCCACAGTAGTTCGTAGATCAAACTCGGTGGTCATTGTGTCAAGAGCCTCTTATGTCTGACAACGACAGGAAACTGGAAATGAGTTCATTCAATGGATGTTGAGATGGGCCTCTTCTTGCTTCTTCGTATCTCTTCAGGGCTTTGAGAGTTCCCCGATGAAGTTGTACTCCTCTACTGCGTACTGCGTACTGCGCGTACGCAGTAGCTTGGCCACCAAGGATAACTGACTCCAGGGGTTCAAGGTATTCTAGCAAGGATGAACTGTCCCAGTCCTCCGCAATGCTCCGTGTATTCGGAAACTGGTGCCAGGACTTGGTGAAAGCTTGCTGCCTGCGGATACGACTTTAGTTGTTGCGGGGAACGCTAACCTGAGTGCCAGGCCAGACCATGGCACACGATGATGATCGCTGTATTTATTTGAATGTTGATTTTTACTGATTACTCAATGCACCGCCTGTTGCGGATTATATATTATTCCATGTTTGAATGTATGTACTTGTTCATTGTCTGTAGTACGGAGTATTCAAAAAAGATGTATTTTGAGGCGGCAAACCAGATGTCATCAGTACTATTACTAGTCTTCGATCACCACTGAACAATTTTGCGTATAGCAAGCTTGTCAATCTGGAACTGACCTCCAGTTCGATCATCTCCGCAAAATATGAGAAGGGAAAAGTCATATAAGAAGTAATCTTAAAACGTTAAAGAAATGCAAACAAATGGAATAAAGAGAGGTTCAAAATTTGACTAAATGGTTCATCACGTTTCTTTGCCTCCCCCTCCGTCAGCTCCAGTGTCTGCTCCAAGGCGTGATCCAACCTCAGAAAGCCCATTCAACGAGCCGCTCCCGCTTCCAACC
>LGUA01000752.1:0-11344 GCA_001660665.1 Emergomyces africanus | reverse complement strand
CTTCAGAATTCTGGTATGATGCTCTCAGAGTTTAAAAACTGAATATTGTTTAAGTCACACAACTTTTTAAAATCTCAGCAGCAGAACAGGGCGCCCCAGCATCTATCTCATCAGCTGGTGTCTCCATAGCTGGAGTGACCACAGCAGCGCCAAGTTTCTGCGCAGTTTCATGCCCATTATGCGCCAGGGCTTCAATATGCTGATATGATATGCATCTCAATGATGAGCTAGTCAGAAAGATTTCCAATAATTTTAATTTTGCAGCAAGATTTTAATTATGATGACCATTTCAAATGACAAGAATTGAACAACAGCAGAAAAAGTTTCAACAAGACAATCCACAATTCATTGTTGATGTTGTAAACAAGCCTGAAGAAAGTAAAATGACTATTGTCGTGGTTTCATGGCAAGCACAGAGACTACTAGTTTAGAGAGCGCAGGTTAGAGAGTGCAGGTTACCAGCGCGAACACAGTAACTATGAATTGATAGTCATAGTGAATATATTGCTGCAGAGATGCAGATATAGATTGACTGCCATGAACATTCAGCTCTCCTCAGGAGGAGTCAGAGTACCAAAGAGATCATATTCACTCCACTCCAGTCTCGCTGCAACACCTTCTATCTTCCAAACTCCATCAATCTTCCTGTACCAGTGCGTGGTAACACCCATAGCGTGTCCCTTGTTCAAGACCTCAGAAAAGGTATCGTCTTTGTAGCGTTGATGCGCGACACGAATCTGATGCTGGACTTTGACCGTGCCATTGCTTTGACACTCCACTTTGGCACCGCCTAAGAGGTGCTGTGTCTTCAAGGTTCTGTCACCCAAGAGCGGCCGGCTGGAAAGAATGGCGGCATAGTCCTTGGGGGTCAAGTTCTCATAAAACCCGCCCTTGAGGCTGCGAAAGTCAAGACGAACAGAAGGGGCCAGGATCTTTTGAAGTCGCTCCCAGTCTTTGAGATCGTAGCTTTCAGCCCACTCAAATGCCGCGTTGCGAATCTCAAGGTAGTCTACTTATGTCCCGGGGGATTAGCATGTGAAGCAGCTATTGAGGACATACAAAATATGGGAGGAGTTCGTTGCACCTGTGAGGGAAATATCTGTCGCCATTTTCTTCGGAGGAATCGATTGTTTTGTCTGGCAGTTGACGTGTATTAGTTGCACTGTCTGGACAGGGCGATATGAAGGCGTTTTGAATTTACTATGATCCAAGATCAAAACATTCAGAACCTGCGCTCTTACTCTATTGTTATATACTACTTGCTGTAAATCACGGATCATATGTTTGTCCACTGCCAGTGGCCGGCCCCCGGCCATTTAATATATTAGCGACATATGCTACACACACTTGTTCTCACACTAGTTCTTATTGCAGCATGAACTTAAAAGCTCTCTTTTATAAGATATCTTCTCTTTTCTCTTCTCAAGCTTTTCTTCTTGTATTTTAAGCACAATATAGTTCTTTCATACCGAATTGCTCGCCTCTTACATGTACCCATAATTTTTTCCACTAAAAATTCTGGGTACACGGTAGGGTAGTAATACTAGGTGAGCGTTATAATCACTGATTGCATATGCCTTAAATGAAAAGGGAAAAAAAAAATGATACTGCTGTAGTACTGTTTTAGCTACTCTTTTTTATAGAGTTAAATAAGATTAATCATTCTTTTATCTATATAGATAGCTAGATTCCGACTCTTTATTCTAAAAGTCAGTGATTTATATTTTTTAAAATAAGATATCAGAGTTACTACTGTTCTTATATAAACTTCTTAGAATTCTAAGTACTTGCGATATCTTTACATTAATATAGTAGATTATGAGCTCACTATTTAAGTAAGAAAATTATGCCTACTTATAAGACTTCTTATATATACCGCCCTCATTTGTGCCACTGCTGAGTAGCCACCGCCTCAGCGCCGCCACGTTACAAAATGGCAGGTGTTGGGTGTAAATGGGCGTTGGATGGTTGATTATGTTAATTCTACGGCGGCTAACACCTGACGTTGCTGCACTGTTGCAGCAGCACTCTAGGGAAGAATACGAACCAAGCGGTCATGGTGTCAGCTCTGCCCTGTCTAATGCCTTGAAGAATGGTACAGTGATTTGAAGTCACTTTGCACGAGCAGTAGTGCAGCTCGATCATCGTGTCGTTGTTAAGCTTGGACCAAATATATCATTAACCGACGTGGACATGACAGCCCACATTCAACGCTATTCAACAGATATTCCACTTCCGCTGCCTCTTGGTGTGCTCTCCCTTGGTGGCATAATCTATACTTTTATGCGTCGCATCGACGGTTGTTCCCTAGATAAACTCTGGCCAGATTTGACAGATATTGAGAAATGCTCTGTGCGCGATCAATTGAACCTCATCTTGGAAAAGCTCCGATCGCTTCCATTACCGGATCAGTATCTTGGTGGCGGGAGCCCGCCCCAATGTGTTGATTGCAGAATTGCGAAGCGTACAAGTCCCTTGTCCATGGAGAGTGAGACCCAATTCAACGAATTCCTTCTGTCTGGAAACTGTCAGCCTGGCATGGAGCCGTATGTCGCATTTATCAGGCCCATGCTTCGAAAAAATCATCGATTCGTTCTCACACACGGCGATTACATCCCCGCAATATTCTGGCTGTTAGGGAGGGAGGAGGGATTCAAGTGACTGGTCTGATAGACTGGGAGGTGGGCGGTGTATACCCGGAGTACTGGGAGTTTGTCAAGTCCCTTAAGACGGTTCGCCCAATACGCGCTGGACTGGCCATTTTATTTACCTCTGAAGGGGATTGGAAAATACTTTGAGGAATATGTCATTGACTTCTTAGTTGACAATTGTGTGATATAGAACAACAGGCTCTAACCACTATGCTGCTGAGCTTATCATAGGGTGTTCTTAACACTCTAAGCCTCGTAGGTATCTTCAATCTGAACTCCAAACAAAGGATCCAGCTCAGAAACCACCTCATCATGATCATAGTCGGTAAGAAGGTCATCTTCAACCAAGCGCTTCAACACATTCATAACCCACTGCTGGCACCCCCAGTGATACATATCATTATCAATCTTTTGGTCCTGAGCTTCCTGGCAAAAGTGGCCAACATCGTCAATCGCCTGAATTAGCACAGAGTTAGATGAAGCCGGCCAACCTCCAACAAATAAAATGGCGACGAATTGTGCAAATGTTCTCCTCTCGTCGAAGCCATAACCCCGAGAACCCCGAGACATCTCCACCAAACGTCTCAAAAAGTGTGGACATCGCGCTTTTTCGAACGACTTCCTCCCGAGTACGAGCGAATTAAGCAGATGCCTCATGTGGTAGTAGTGACCAGTCGGCAGTTTCCACATCTGGCATCCTTCAGTGTATCCATTGATGAGCGGTTCTGCGCGGGCGACTATGGAAAAGAAGGTGACTTTGGGAAGACGGGCGAAAGGGTGACGGGCGCCCGGCGGTCGGGTTCGAGTCCTGACAGGCTTCGTTTGGCTTGTGAATCGATCGCTAAAATAGCTGTGCAGCATATCCTAGGCACTAACTGCACGATCAAACCAACCACCAAACCTCAACGTCACGAGCCGACCCAGTTCTGTAGATCCACCCTCTCGCGCCCCCATTTCCTCCATATCCTGGAGAATCTTGTCAATATATTCACCGGCTCCAGATAGGTGAAGGATGTAAGCAATGGCCCGGTGTATAGCAAGAAGACGTGGTGAAGGAGGTTCTATTGATTGATCACTGGTGCAGTAGAGTGTGCGAGTAACAGGAAGTACTGCTGATACAATTCCCGCGGGGATGAATGTATCAATTCGGTAGGTATGCTCCTGGTCAGGAACAGGTTCAAAAAAATTAAGAAGTTGCCAAAATCGGTATGAAGACTGGGGGTAAGGCTCATAGCATTGAATGGCCGATCAATATTGCCATCATCAATCATGTGTGAAACATCGCAGTCGAACATGTTGAGAATCATGAGTGCAGCTTTTTTAGAATCACTCTAGTCAGAGTATTAAGTCAGAAAGGAGACAGTATGATATTCTTGACAGAGCAACCTACCAGCTGACCATCTGCATCAGATTGTGTCAGAGAATGTGGAATAATATGAGCTACCTCAAGATACACACATGACTGTCCTCTGAGCTGGTTGCCTTCATCATCTTGAGCACTCTCACCCTGTTGCTTCACACGAATCATTGCTTCCTTCTGGTCAAATTGACGCGAGATCACACAGCGATGGTGGTCACGAATGAGGCAGACACCTCGAAGAAATGATATCCGATCTGGTGTTGGAAGATACTCATGGTATCTTCCTTGAGCTCTTTGGATTGCTGAGAGATGTGCTGGGGATGGCTGACTGGTGCGCTGACCAGAAGCCTTAACTATAAAAGATAAAACATCAGCAAACATGAAGGGGATTGACATGATAGTGAATCAGGCTCACAGACGCGGTATGAAAAAATTGTCGAGTAAGAAGTCTGCAAAGCTAGTCAAGTTTTCGCTCAGCTGATTCTCCTCAGACTCAAAATCAGGATCATGCTCCACAGCGATATCGAGGCCCATAGACTCAAAGAATGCGCGTAGAAATGTGTCCTGTGACAGCTCGGATCGGGAATATTCATACATATAGCGGACGAGTAGAGGGCGGCTATAGGCAGCATCAGATGCTTCTGCTGCTCTGAAATGGATGATAATGCTGTAGAATCTGCGCTTCGCCCGGGCGCGTTGATCCGCTGCTAATGGTTGGGGACCGGAAAAATTGATGATGTTCTCAAGTGACACTTGGTGGCGATGCCGTGCCATTCTTCAATGTGATCGTACACCCGTTCGTGAGAAAGAAAGCAGAGACTAGCTCGAGCCGTTGCAGTCGATGTTGGGGGAGAGTTAAAAAGTCTTGACGCGAATGAATGTTTGTTTGTCTCGGTGAGAGAGCGACAATGTTTAACAACGGAAAGTTATGTCGCTAAATTTATTCATGGCAACAGGAGGGCCATATCGCGCCTTGCCTAATTAGGCAATTCTCAGAAACCCTGTCCAGACCTTGCGGGTTCCTGCTTCCCTAGAATCCTAGCCCAGCTCAAGGCAAGCCCCCAGCCGAGCTCCCGGATCGCCCGGGAGCGAGCTCAAAGCGCCTTGAAGCTGGTGCAGAACTAAGCTACTCGAGCATGAGTGATATTTACTCTATCAACAAGGCAAAGTTTCTTATGCGTAGTCAACGATTCTCATATATGTCTGGGCTATGAAAAGGAACTGTCAGAATTCTTACAAAATGAGCGTCGGGGCCTATGTAAGAGAGTATGTCCCTTTGGGGGGCTACATACAGACTAGATGGCCTAAAATCCCAGTCAGGTTAGTAGTGACCTGTTTTCATGTCTGGCAAGTTGATGAGATACAGAAGGCCTATGCTATGAGTTTCAGGAGGCATGATCATGACTAGCTCAGTAATCTCTACCAGGACTGAACAAGGAGAGAGCAGCAGGTCTCAAACGAGTTTGAATCCCAGGAGGTATCGGGAATACCGTCCACCGCATCACATTCTTCGTCTACTAGGCGGTCTTGCAGGTAAAAAGACGAATTCTAAGCATTGAATTGTTCTTGAGTTGCAAAATATTTACCAAGGAATACATATGAGAAGCCACTGCTTTCTCAAGTGTATATGCATTTATATATACAGGTATGGGGGGTCTGGGTTAGGCGGGTTATAACCCGACCCCCCCATGTATCCCGGATATTCTGGGTGGTTCAGTGACTCAGCCACCCAGATATGCTGTTGGATAGTGCGGGTCGATAGGATGTGAGAGCGAGTCGGTCACCATCAGGCCTCCATTTTGAGTAAACATTGCGACGATCAAATCTTTATTTCAACCTCCAGCAACGCTCAAGCTACCAACGTCGTCTTGCTCTTGGCTTTCATTTCTTGGACTACGGAGTACGGAGTAGATGCCGCCCTTCATGAGTATGGGTCTTCCTACTCCGTAAATAATTATCATTCTCTGGTACCACATAAACTTTACACAGATTTTTGCTTCTTGGCTTCGGAAAGGGTCGCTGGGTGGAGGGGTTGTAACTGGATAATAATAGAGGGGCAGCTACGAGAGGCGCTAACAAAACGACCTTTTGACGCCATTTGCAGGGAAGATTAAAAGTTGTGGAAATTGACGGTGGATATTCTGAGCCCCGATAGCCCATATTTTGTTAGGTCCATCTCCTCAGCTGTTCCTCCTGTTCCTGCATGAAATGTCGGTTAAAGTAACCCCAACCCAGACGGACCCGCACCGTTTTCTCATCCTGCCCTGGGAGGAAATTTTTCTGGGAGCGTCAAGGTGTGGGGGAGAGAAAGTTCATTATAATTTCTGCGGAAGTGAGGGGTAGATTCGGACAGGCAAAAAAACAAACTTTTGTGAAAAAGAACATATTTGAAGGAATCTGAAGATGTGTTTGATTGTTACAAGGGTCTACTTCGTTGGCCCTCCAATTGAATTGCCTGTTGTTCCTGGGGAGTGAGGGAGCGGTATGTTACCTACTATGCCAGGCGCAAACCATTAACTAGTGGATACAGAGTACGCACAAATATATTTTATATGCGCCAAAGCTCGCGATACTACTTCTATGGCCTGGTCTGCTTGGATTCATTGGGCCGCTAAGTTACACCTTGTACAGTATGGAGTACAGAAGGGGTTAAAGCTGTTTCTGAGAAGATATGGAATACGGGATACGGAGTTACGTCGGAGCTTTCCATCGAATTTTCTGTTGATTCCTCCGCATCAACTGGATTCCAGACCGCAATCCACCCATATTATTAGCTGATTTTTGTCCCAGCGCAATTTCAAAGAATCCTGCGGAATTACTGGTCGTGACTTCTGTGAGGCTAATCGCTCTGCTCTCATTTGACCACTGTTATCGGACCAGTACCCATTCTCTACAGAGCCTCACGCAGCTTGTAGCCTCATTTAACCCTGTTTATGCTTAGCGGCAAACTGTGAGGCTGTATGTCCAGACTTTGTTCGTGATTGTCGAACCAAAATATTTCACTTGGGCTTTCTGAGCCGTTTCCCGCATGATTTGACGTTGCACCCATCGGGTTCCCTTACATGATCTAGTTCCCCGAGAAAGTACGCAGTGCGGAGTAAATTAACTGATAGACCCTGTTTGATCCTCCAAAAGCATACACTGCATCCCACTTTCTTGAGAGATATTCCATGGGACCTCCATTCATCGTCAAACTTGCTAGGAAATGGGGGTCGCAAGCTCCAAAATCTCCGCGGGAAAAAAAAAATTATTTGCAGCTACACAGATATCCGAAATCCCTAACCACCAACCACAAATGGCGATGTCTGTACGGAGTATGGATCACTTGTGTCCTCCGTGCTCCATACTCCGTACTTAACGCTTCAATGTACTTTTAGCTTACAATTGTCCGTCGTTGCATCCAGTATGGTGCAGCCGGAAGGCCGGGACTACTCCTATTCTTGGGGACCTCGGCGCCACTGGAAACTATCCATGTAGTACCATGTTGGAGCTTTCTGCCTAACGGTCCGACTTATAAAGTCATTTCGCACACCCAGCATCCTCTTTGATGTTTTCCTTTTTCTTCCTTTTTTTCTTTTTTTTTTTGGTTTTTGCCTCATACCTTTCGGGATCTCTCTGCAGGTTGCTGTTTTAGCTCGTAGCAAACGTTTTGTTTGCGTCCTATCTTTAAATTGTTGTTCTACAGTCCTTCATTTACGAAAGTTTTGCTGTCTAACGCTCTCTGTTTATTTCATACCTCAATATTAAGTTAATAGACGACATATTAATTTGACAAAAATGGTTATCAGAAACCTATTGGCGGCCACAGTGGCTGCGTTCTCTCTCTTAGCTTCTTCAACTTTTGCTGGGGACTTGGACTCCAAGACAAATGTTGCTGTTTACTACGTATGTCTGGCTCTAGATATATTGGTGTTTCATTGGTGTTGACTGACATTCGCTCCAGGGTCAAGGTTGGAACCAACAGCGCTTGAGTCATTTCTGTCAGCAATCTTCGTCCGACATCATCCTGCTAGCATTCGTGCATATCTTCCCGGACCAGGGCAAAGGGGGTTACCCAGGAACGAATTTCGGGAACCAGTGCCCAGGTACAGTGTATAGGAACGAGAAAGGTGAAGTCACAGAACTTTTAAAGGACTGTCGCCAGATTACGGAGGACATTCCTCTCTGTCAAGCTGCCGGAAAAAAGGTACTGCTTTCATTGGGTGGTGCCACCGACACCTATAAAATCAAAAGCCAGCAATCTGCCCGCTCTTTTGCAGATTTCCTTTGGGGCGCATTCGGCCCCAAGACGTCTAACTGGGGTAACAAACCTCGTCCTTTCGATGATGTTTCTGTTGACGGATTTGATTTTGATATAGAGCATAATGGCGACTTTGGTAAGAACGGTTGTTCACCCACAGGTTGCAGATCAAAGCTGACTAGAAAGGCTACAAAACAATGGTTGATCGGCTACGAGATCGCTTTAGGGAAGACCGGACAAAGAAATATTACATTTCCGCCGCTCCGCAATGCCCCCCCGATGACGAACAGTTGGCACAACCTATAATGTCCTCGTATTTTGATTTCGTCTTTATCCAATTTTACAACACCTTATATTGCTCCGCGAGAAGCTGGATCACGAATCCTAGATCATCCTCTTTCTCCTTCGATGACTGGGTTCGGCTTGTTAAGCGCAGCCCTAATCCTCGTGCGAAAGTCTTCCTTGGTCTGTCTGCCAGCGTAAACGCTACTGTCGATCCCATTTATTATCTCACGCCAGAGGAGGTGAAACGGCTTGCGAAAACTTTCATGGACAAACACCCGGACAACTTTGGGGGTATTATGCTGTGGGAGGCAACTTACTCAGAGGGCAACCAAATTGGTGGTATGAGCTACGCAGATCACATGAAAAAGGTCCTTACTGGGCTCGTGCCTCCTGGTCCAGACCCGACAACCACAACCGGCAATACTGCGTCAGCGACGACATTGTACCCTACTTATCCTACGGAGACTCCTGATCCCACCGAGACTACTTATCCTACGGAGACTCCTGATCCCACCGAGACTATTTATCCTACGGAGACTCCTGATCCCACCGAGACTACCTGATCCCACCGAGACTATTTATCCTACGGAGACTCCTGATCCCACCGAGACTACTTATCCTACAGAGACTCCTGATCCCACCGAGACTGCTTATCCTACAGAGACTCCTTATCCTACGGTGTCTCCTGATCCCACCGAGACTGCTTATTCTACAGAGACTTCTGATCCCACTGAGACTGCTTATCCTACGGAGACTCCTTATCCTACGGTGTCTCCTGATCCCATCGAGACTCCTTATCCTACAGTGTCTTCTGATTCCACCGAGTCTCCTTATCCTACCGAGACTGTGTATCCTCCTGAAGTGACGTCTACGTACACACCGTACCCTACTGGCCCAGCACCCACAACAATCACCAGAGTAATCACTACCTCGTACACGACAATTTGCCCGACAGGATATACCACTCTCACAACATCATATACTACAACCTACTGCCCGGGCACAGGCTGTGGAACGGCTACCGTACCAGGTGTTGAGCTAACGGCACCGCCGCTAATTTTACCCTCTGCAAGTGGGAAGCCTTCAACTTTGTTGTCTGACTACTGCGGCGGAGGAAGATGTCCCTCCCAGACTCCATCAACTCCCTCAGGCGAAGCTCCTGGTTATCCTGTCCCATCAGGTGGCTACCCGCCTGGCCCGGCGATACCAGAGTACACGGGCAGTGCCACCACAACCTCCTTCAGCGGAACGTGGCTCGTGACATTAGCTCTTGGTGTCTGTGCATTTTTCGTTCGCATGTAACTATTTACCACTCGGACTTGTATTTCTCTTCTCTTGTCTTCAAGTGTTGATTTCATGTCAGAACATTTTGACTTTTGTGATCAGCATTTGAAGAAATTTTTATCTTGATATATATATACTTTTTTCTTGGATATGATGAAATTTCTATGTAGCATTTTGTATTGCGTTCATATGATAAAATTAGGATGAACCGTTTAGTTGATGTTGCTTCACAGTATTCCTCTGGACACGTTCTTCGATAGTCGTAGTAAACTAATGATTGTATGTTTATTTATATGTACAGTTTTGTACCAACTTGGCGGATTCCGCTAGGGCGTGCGTCCGTTTGATAAAACATCTACGCACGTACAAAAAATTAAATTAAACTGTGGAATAGATAAAGAGCAATAGCTAAGACCTTGAAGTTATTTCGAAGATGGTAATATATAAGTTGAAAAATGGGCTTGTGAGAAATAATTAGTGTGGTAATAACTACTTCTAGAATATGATTGCATATGGAGGTGGATGGAGGTTAAATGGGAATGTTGAGCTTGTCTGAAAAATTGAGCGGGCGTGCCACCCCTTCTTCCCCCATCCCTTATAATATCGCCGCCTACGGAGTACATAAGTATTGATTCGTCCTTTGTCGCCAGCCTCCCACTTCTCAAAAAGGGGATCTCAACGCCTGACAACATCCCTGCTTGTTTCTTCAAGCATGAAGACAATCTTATCTATCCGCTGCCCACCATACGTAACCGATTCAGCCAGCTGCCATGACGAGCAGGTATCCACCAATGCGCCTTGGACAGGAAGGCCTGACATTCTCTTGTTGTCCTGTGGCACCATCTCAATATTGGTGCGCCGGTGCTCCCTGACGAGTGTTTTCTCATATTCTCCGTGGTCGGAAGGAAGATTTGAATAAACGTCAATTGTCATCTACGGGAAGGGGCACTTCATATTCGGAAGGGTGTAGCTTGAAATTAGTATTAAGAATGCCCATCATAGGCAGTGCCTGACTGAAGATTCTGATAATGGCACCAGTTATTGACGAGCCGTTCCTGATTAACGATTCGAGCTTGATTTATAACGGAGTATATTCCAGGAAATCCTAGCTTGTGAGAACGTGAACCATGGCATTGTCCCTGGATTTGGGAAATTTTCGTATATCAAAAACGAAGCCTTGGACAAGCAAGAGTTGATCGGCAAGAGGGTTGTGGCAAACGCATTGAAAGGAATACAGATAAGGTGGCAAAAGCTTACAAGTTCATCCTTTACCTATCAATGGCCGCGGGTGCGAATAAAGACTTGATATCTATGCATTGTCATACTCCGTACGGCGGACAGGCTCTGTATGCCACAGGGGCCTTTTAGTGCTGTTGGTGGCACTGGAAAACGCTCGCCGAAAGAGGAAAATTTCTGATACTAGTACGCACCCGCTTCGGAAGATCTTTGATATATTCATCATCACCTTCATTTTTTCTATCCCTTCGATAAAATCAGTTATTAAAAAAGTTCAATCTCAGAGAT
>LGUA01000751.1:0-11347 GCA_001660665.1 Emergomyces africanus | reverse complement strand
ATCTATATGCTCTCTCTCTCTCTCTCTCTCTCTCTCTCTCTCTCTCTCTGTTTGTTTAACCTTCTCCTCTCCCTCGTACCTCTTTGTGTCTTTTTCTCTCTCTCACCGGAGCGCATAGGATCAAGGCAAGTACGTGAATATACTATCTTTCCAAACGAAGCTTGCCAGAAATAAGGACTCGGTTGCTTCTCAAGGTTTCCGACACGGGGAGACCATTATCATGGTTATTTGGTATTTCAACGAAGCGAAAAGTAGAAAGCAAGTGTGAGT
Organism: Emergomyces africanus; assembly: GCA_001660665.1. Lineage (NCBI taxonomy): Eukaryota > Fungi > Ascomycota > Eurotiomycetes > Onygenales > Ajellomycetaceae > Emergomyces > Emergomyces africanus. The sequence continues at coordinate 11,077 of LGUA01000751.1, read as the reverse complement.
GATCAGAATGGGAGTGTGAGGGGTTGGCCAGCAGCTGGGACAAGGTGGGGAGGGAAGGGGGGGTTTCAAGGAGAGGTCATAAATGGCATATACACCAGGAAGATAAGCAGGGGATAAGTAATTTAGGTGGTATTCTTACTAGTATCCCTCCATGCTCTGCTCCGTAGTCTGTCTCCCTTTGTATGCAGTCAAAGGGCAGGGGGGCCATCAAACAATTAGTTAATATCCATTTGATGGCCCATCGTTAGTCAGTCCTTACCTAACCCTAACCAACCGAGCTAACTAGCTAGCTAACTTAACTAAACCCAGTTAAAAAAAAACTCTCTTCTGCAGTGCCGTCATTGGACCCCTCCACAAAAAAGCATCTCGCGCCGACTTAGCTTAGGCTGCACATCCGGTGGCCGGATACGCAGTACAATCCACTCCCCACCCAGCAATGTAATCTTTAATATTTATCATTTTCCTGTTATTCTTATCCCACCAAAACCATGGTCCCGCAGTCTCATGCTACACCGTGTCCTGTTCGCTGCTGCTCCTCTGCATCCGCGCTCTGCATGTCGTGACCTTGCCTTTATCACCAGCCTTGAAATCGAGAAAAAGTTGGTCCTCCCCTCCCTGCATATAGGTAGTAGTTAACTTATATAAACTAGAGTTCTCACCGACATCTTCAGCCATCAACTCTCATTTTCCCATAGCTTCCACCTCCTCTTCAGGCTTTCTTCAGGCTTTATTCATAGCGATAGCCCCTGGCCTGAGCTGTCGTTTATCGTCCTCGATCCTCTCTACAAATACATAGCTTAATCTGCATTTTACATCCTGATAGATTCTCAGAAACCCCCTTCCCCCCTAAACTAGTTCTATATTCAGGGTTAGCATTGGACGAACGAATTTGTCCTTTAGCACCTATCACGAAGAAAAATGGGCGGTGTCTCAAAAGAGGTGGTGGGCCACATCCATCAGCGCCCAGCAGCAAACTATGGCCTAACCATCCAAATCCTCCGCAGCCTGGCTCTCTTGACCTGGTTCAACTGCTGCTGTGCCTGTATCGTCGTTACCCAGCTCGTGGGCGCTCCCCTCTACTTCATCAACCGCCAGTACTTCAAGTCCTACATGGCCATGACGAAACGCTCCTTTGGCATCGTAATCACCGCTATGACTGAATGGGGCTGCCCAACACCTATCCGGGTCAGCGGGGACAGGAGCGTGCAGGGCCAGTTCGCGCTGACCCGGGACGGGAAACTGAAAACATACTTCCCCGAACGGATCGTCCTAATTGCCAATCATCAGGTCTACACCGATTGGTTGTACCTGTGGTGGTTTTCATTCACTGCCCAGATGCACGGCCACATCTACATCATCTTGAAGGAGTCACTGAAATATATCCCCGTGATAGGCCAGGGTATGATGTTCTACGGCTTCATTTTCATGGCGAGGAGGTGGGCTGCGGATAAGCCTCGTCTACAGCATCGTCTTGAGAAGTTGAAAACAGTACATAAGGGGCTTACACCCGGTTCACGGGTGCTTGACCCGATGTGGCTTTTGATTTTCCCCGAAGGCACGAACTTGTCGCGGAATACGAAACGGATCAGTGACGGCTACGGTGCTAAGCAAGGCATTCCGCCGTTGCGTCACCAGATTCTGCCTCGCTCCACAGGCTTGTTCTTCTGTTTGCAACAACTCAAGGGGACTGTCGATTGGGTATATGATTGCACAGTTGGTTACGAAGGACCACCGTAAGACTAACTCAAATCCATATTTATTAGTTGGAAAAGACAAAAAAAAAGAGAGAAAAAGCAGCAACAGAAAAGGAAAGCAACTAACAAAATAATTGTTTGTATTTTAGAAAGGGTAGCTACCCAGACGCCTACTTCACAATACGCTCAACATATCTACAAGGTCGCCCTCCCAAAGTCGTAAACTTTTACTGGAGACGTTTTGCCGTTTCTGAAATACCCTTGGACGACCAAAAGGAGTTCGAGGCGTGGATGCTCAAGCGCTGGACCGAGAAAGACGACCTGCTCGAACAGTTCTACGAAACAGGCCGGTTCCCGCCCTGTGAGTGGGAATCCGCTTCGAACGGCGATGTACAGCAACAGCAACAACAAAAACAAGATGGTACTACTGTCACACCCAATAATAACCCTAGCTATTTTGAGTCCGAGGTTAAATTGTCGTCGTGGGCGGAGTCGCTGCAGATTTTTGCTGTTCTTGGCGCCCTTGGTGCTTTTATATGTATATTCGCTAGGTTTTGAAATATTCCTTTTTTCTTTTTTCTTCTTTTTTTTTTGCTTTCTCTTGAATTTCATCTTGACGAATATACCCTTTGTCGGACGGTGTGTTTGTTCCGCTTGGAAACAGCTTGAATATTTGTGTGGAGTTTTCTTTTTTGGTAAAGTTTTTCGGCTCTCCTCCTTTCGTTGTTGATACATAGAACGGTCTTGATCCATTAAGCGGGTCAGCCTGAAGCAGATTTTTTGGACACCGTATTGTTGTCTACTACATCACTTGACAGCTGTTTGTGCATGGCATTGGAGGCAACTCCCCACTCTGGATCGATAGAAAGCCATTGGCGGCGGTGCGACAAACTATATTTTGGTTGTTGTGTTAATTGTTAATATTATTGGCAGTCCTGATCATTTAATAGGATATCAATATATAATGCTTCACTACTACTTACCACTTAAATACTAGTAGTCGTAGAAGTTGTGCCCAGATGCCATAGTATCGTATGGTCCTGCAACCACTCAGACGTCCAAGCAAAGCATTCATCCAAGTACGGAGTACGGGAGTAGAACATAATAACATAGTAGCTTGGATCCCATCTGTGAAACTTAACCACTACGCCAAAAAGGCCCCCCTTAGAGATCATTTGTTTAATACACAGCGGCTTTGACGGTCTCATCCATACCATCTCAAATCACGGGATCTGCCATTGTGGCGCATGTTTTTGTGGCTCAACTTTTTTTTGGCGGCGGAACAAAAGTCCCAACCTCCAGAAGAAATAAAATAACTGAAAACAGCTCTCCCGCAATCAACATATTCACCATCGCAGACATACTCCTGTTGTTTGCGGCATACAGGGTATTCTGCGAATATCCTTGCATCTCCTGCACTACAACCTACAACTGCTTTTGGGGCTGTTCGTCATTGATGATGATTTAGACCTGTCCGAAACCGGCACTTTCTCATCGCGCGCCCCCTTCAAAGGTTTCTCTCTGCCTGCAGTCTCTCGTGCTGGGCTGGCCTTTGCGCCCAGAACCATGGCGCCTCTACAAAATGGATATACCAACGGCGCCCTCTCGGAACAGAACCTTCTAACAAACTACCGCTTTTCCGATATCCCCTCCGCCATCGACATCCCCGCCTCTACATTCGACAGTGAGGTCGAGATCAGTCTCGAAGAGCTGCCGGACGATCCCACCGAGCTCTGTACCCTCCTCGACAATGAAAAGGCTGCCAAGAACTTCTGGGTCATCATCGCCCTTGCATACGCGAAACAAAACCAAATTGACCATGCCATCGACATTCTCAATCGCGGTCTCTCGTCCCTCTCACAGGGTATGACAAAGGAGAAGCTGGGCCTGCTGGGCTGGATATGTTGGCTATACATGCTGAAGAGCAGGCAGGCTCCCCGGGTGGCTCCGGAGGGCCAGCTGGTGTCCGAGGCGAAGACCAAAGATTACTACCTACAGGCTGCTACGTCAACGCTAAACGAGGCGTCACGGCTAAATCCCGCATTTCCTCCCCTTTTCCTTGCACGCGGCGTTCTATCGATCTTACGCGCCTCATTACAGCCTCCTGCCAAGGCTCTTCGGCCCGGGACGGTCGATACTTCGGAACGGGTGGAGTCCTTGCGCCAGGCGTTGAAATGTTTCGATGAGTCGGCAAAGTCATTCAATAACCGGAATATCATGGCCACCCTTGGCCGGGCGAGAGCGCATTATATGCTGGGTAGATATGCGGAGGCACTGGAAGGTTATCAGGAGGTTCTGATGAAAATGCCGAATATGAGAGATCCGGACCCGCGGATTGGGATAGGGTGCTGTCTCTGGCAACTAGATTTTAAGGAACAGGCCAAGGTGGCCTGGAGTCGTGCTTTGGCTTTGGTTCGTTATTTTTATTTTTATTTTTATTTTTATTTTGTGTCGCCCTTTACTCTTCCATTGATCGAGCTTATATCGTGGAAAGGCTGCTAATAAACGCGCTTGACAACTGCAGAATCCAGAGTCTAAGGTGGCCAATATCCTTCTGGGCGCTTATTACCTCTTTGATAGTTCTCGGCACGCAACTAACGACCCGGCCTTCGGGTCGTTGTACAAAATAGCCATGACGCAATATACGCAGAAAGCATTCAAACTCGACAAGGAATATCCCATGACCTGTGCTATGTTTGGTGGCTACTTCCTCCTCCGCAAACACTTCCCAACCGTCGAAGCACTGGCCCGCAAGGCGATCGAGCTTACAGATGTTAACGCGATTGCCAGTGACGGATGGTATTTACTGGCGCGAAAGGAACATTTTGAGGGCTCCACTACCCGAGCCAACGAGTATTACAGCAGATCAGACCAGGCGAGGGGTGGAAGTGATAAGGGATATCTTCCTGCAAAATTCGGCGCTGTCCAAATGCAAGTAAAAACCGGTGACTATGATGGAGCTAAATTTCGCCTGGAAAAGATTATTCAGCAGACGAAAAATCCAGAGTCGATGACCCTCCTTGGCGCGCTCTTTGCAGAAGAAGTCTTTGCGGCCCAGGCCAGCCCACTTAAAGAGGACAAGTCGGCTGAGATTAAGAAAGCCACAAACCTCCTTGAATCTGTGCGTGCGTCGTGGAAAGATGAGAAGAAAAAGCTTTCGCCAGACGAGTCCGTTTTGCTTTATCTTGCGCGGCTCTACGAGAGTGGTTCACCGGATAAGAGCATGCAGTGCCTGCAGCAAGTCGAGCAGATGCAACTAGCTCAGATCCCGGACACCGAGCGGCCGGAAGATATAGATGATGAAGAGACAGTAACGAACCTGCTCCGGGAAAATTTGGCCCCTCAGCTATTGAACAATATGGGTTGCTTCTTGTATCAATCTGAGAAAATTGAGCTTGCACGGAATATGTTCCAAACTGCCCTCAATGCTTGTGTGAAGTCTCGGGACAGAGATGATTCAACCGATACAGATGCACTCGTTACCACGATTAGCTATAACCTAGCCAGAACTTACGAAGCCGCGTCTATGCCCGAGGAAGCCAAAAAGGTATATGAGGGTCTACTAGAAAGACACGGTGATTACACAGAAGCCAACGCCCGATTGACTTACATCGCCCTTCGCCAAAGCCCGACAGACGAAGGACCCAAGAAAATGGCCAAATTATACGAACTAGAATCTACAAACCTCGAAGTTCGCGCTCTGTTTGGCTGGTACCTCAGCAAATCGAAGAGAAGGGTAGCAAATATCGCCGAAGACCACGAACAACGGCACTACAAACACACACTTCAGGGCTATGATAAACACGACAGGTACTCTCTTACGGGAATGGGCAACATCTACCTCCTTACTGCTAGGGACATGAGGCGCGATACCGAGCAGGATAAGGAGAAGCGAAGAAAGATGTATGAGAAAGCTGTGGAGTTTTTTGATAAGGCACTACAGCTTGATCCAAAGAATGCTTATGCCGCACAGGGGATTGCTATTGCGCTAGTTGATGATAGGAAGGATTACACGACCGCGGTACAGATCTTCTCGCGGATTCGAGATACCATGAGGGATGCGAGCGTTTACCTTAATCTTGGACATGTATACGCCGAGCTCAGGCAGTTTTCGAGATCAATTGAGAATGTAAGTGAACATGTCTTTTATTTTCCACGAAAAGCATCGCCATGATCTATAGTTTGCTTTTTCTAACATAATTCTAGTACGAGGCCGCTCTCTCCAAAGATCGGCAGCACGACACCCAGATCTTAGCCTGCCTCGGCCGTGTCTGGTTATTAAAAGGAATGCAAGAAAAGAACTTAGCGGCAATGAATACCGCTCTGGATTGCACACAGCGCGCTCGCGCCATTGCCCCTGAGCAAATCCATCTCGAATTTAATGTCGCCTTCGTCCAAAACCAGATCGCCCTCCTCGTCATCTCCCTCCCAGAAACCCAAAAGACACTCCAAGACGTCCAAGCCGCCTCAGACGGCCTCGACGAAGCGATCGACACCTTCAGCCAAATCGCCAAGGCCAAGCATCCACCTTATCCCCGTGGTGCCTTGGAACAGCGCGCGAATATGGGCAAGAATACCATCCGCAGACAACTCGAGCGGACACTGCAGAGCCAGAGGGAATACGAAGAAAAGAACGCTACGAAACTACAGCAAGCTCGGGAGGCACGGGAGGCTGAGTTGCGGAGACGCGAGGAGGAGAAGCGGAAGCAGGCGGAGGCTGAGTTGGAGCGGAAGAGGCAGATTGCTGAGGATCGGCAGCAGTTGATTGAAGAGGCGCAGCGCCTTGCTGCGATACGCGCTGAGGAAGAGAAGGCTAGGGAGGACGCGGAGTATACCACCGACTCTGAGACGGGGGACAAGGTGAAGAGGAAGAAAAAAGCGGTGGTGAGCAAGCGAAAGAAGAAGGATGGTGGCGAGGGTAGTGGTGGAGCTACGGGGAGGAAATCGAAGGATCGGAGTACGGGTCCAGAGAGCGCGCTGGATTCTGATGCGGAGGGTCAACCAGCGCCGCGGAAGCGAAGGCGGTTGGAAAGAAGGTCTACTGCTCGGTCTAGTAAGTATAAGAGTAGTGAGATTGTGGTCGAGTCGGAGAGCGAGGAGGGTGAAGAAGGAACCGGGGCAGGGACTGACGGGGCAAATGGGGCTGGTCGTGATGTTGGTTCCCCGATTTTGGATCGTGATGATGACGATGATGATGATGACATGGGTGATGCTACTGCTGGTTCTGCTGCTGGCGGAAGGGATTCGGAGGAAGAGGACACTGTTGTTCAACGGCGGCGGAAGAAGATAAATCTTCGCGTTGAGGATGATGATGACGATGAAGAGGAGGAAGCTGGAGGGATGGCTCGCCCTGCCTCACTGCAGGAGGCGGCAAACGATGAGGATGATCTTTTTGACGAGAAAAGTGGCGACGAGGCCCAGGGCGGGGCTGGTAGTGCCAGCGGAGAGGATGATGGGGATAAAGATACGGAAATGAAGGATCGCACGGATGAGGATGAGGACGAAGAGTAGGTTTTCTGTTTGACCCAATTTTTCTTCCCCTCCCCGTGTACGGCACGAATAGCGCAAGAGGAAACGATCAATATATCACCTTTTTTTTTCATCCACTCCGATTCCAAACGAAGTTGGCACTCTTAGAAGGAATCCGAGATCGACATCACCACCACCACCACCTCCACACACGAATCATTATGTATACTTGAGAACGTTTCCTTTTTTTTTCTTTTTTTTTCTTTTCTTTTTCTTTTTTCTTTTCTTTTTCTTTTTTTTTTGTTAAAGAGTAAATACTAACTACCCTGTCTTCATGTAGCTTTGTGGTCATTTTATACCAAGGGGGTTAATTGCTTTTATCTTGTAGATTTAGGTGCATTTTAGTGTCAACTGCTCTTAAGAGTTAAGGTGGTGTTCATGGAAGGGGGAGGGTTAAGACGGAGTACCAGTGTGTACTATGTATGTATAGTAACTGTACATACATTTAGGTATCCTTAAAAATGTATTTTCGATTTTAAATACGAGCCATATTGTTCATTGCTTTAACCTGTCCACGTTTCTGGGTTTTCTTACTTTCATGGATCTTGCTACATGTTCTAGTGGCCCCTGTTCGAAGTCCCCAGGGGGTTGTCACTCCCAGAAATCGAGCCCTCTATTTAACTAACCCTAAACAACTTGGTTGTATACTAGATAGCATCATTACCAAGAAGCGTAGAGCACTTGAAGATGACTAGATAAGTACAGTGCATACATACCTATCTATAACCAGCCAGTGAGCCCTGCGATATCGTATGGGAATGTTAGAGCATTGAGTCATATGTTTGTACAGTACTGTGCAGCAGTGCCTCTTTTGAGCAATCACCAAGTTTCAGGATGAGTTTTCCAAGATGCAGTGGATCAAGCTTCGAGTGCGAGTTTATTAAATCTCAATCGCGGGACACACAGACAAGGAGCGGATTGATTGATATCGAGGGAGGGAAGGCCTCACCAACTTGTTCAAAATAGTCCTCCCCCCCTTCTCAGAAAATTTCAAATTCGTCCTTGAAATAAATACCAAAATACAGATAGCACGCTTTCCAGCAAACAGTGAGCGATGAAGAAATATGACAAATGCAAATTTCAGCATTTCATCCGAACGCGGCATTAGTTAGCGATCTAGGTTACCCTTTTTCTACACCATTTGAATCTAAACGCTGCTTGGCGACTCATGTGTTTCGAACAAAACTTCTTAACCTGCAAATAGCAGTCTCGTACTCCTACGAATAACGGAAAGGAAATTCTGAGATCATTTATACGGAAGCAGGCCTGCCCCCGGAATTAGCTGCGCAGCAAGAGGGGGTTGGTTGATCCATACTAATATTGATATTGAGAATCTACTAAAAACAGTTTCAGTCAAAGGTAAACCGATCATTTTTATTTACTCTTGGTAGATTTAGATCCCACTCGCACAACTGCGGGACCAAAAATCACAGTTGACATCATCAAATCCGATGTATAATCTCCAAGACTATTTTTCTTTGGTTTTAAATTCATTCATATTTCAATATTCCAATGTGCTCATAACATCAGGCAACTTCATGAAGCTCCAAGGGCAATACATAATGAGTAATGAGTGGGCGTATGGTCGCAGCTGAGTAAAAAGCATTAGCCTCTTGACATTCGAAAGTATGGCGACGAACAGATTCATTGAAGAAAAATAAATAAATAAGGGTATCAGATACAAGGCCTTGTCAAAGGCGGTGGTCATCAATGTATAGACTATGTTGACCGTCGTGATAAAATTGTAAAAAAAAATCATCATATAAGGGAAGGTAGTAAGGGAAGGAGAAAAAGGGAAAGGAATCATAGGGATACACACCTAAAGTGCACAGAAGGCTCCATGAGAAAAAATCCCAACTGCGTTTCGTCTTTACTTTTAAGTATGAGTTAGCGCCAGTATAAGTTTTCCGTCAGCATGGTGTTCGGCATGGATTCAAAAACAAATCAGGTATGGACTGTATCGTCTTTGTCGACAGAAGTCGACTAGGACATATGCTTGTCTTTTTTATGTCATATATCATCATGAGGATGTAGAAGGATCTTGCCGTTCATGCGACGTACAGTATGTAGTTGTTTTAAGACACATTGTTTGTTACCCAGTCTAGTAGGTGCCTGCGTTTAAGTTCCAAGTTAGTTAAAAACTTCGAGAAAAATACATAGATGCTACCAACGGAACAGAATATTTTCAGAAAGGCATGAATGGTATTGATAAAAAAATAAATTGTCTGCATCGAAAACTCGGATAAGACTCGTCATCTAGGGAATCATCATTTGAATGTATAGAAACCACCACTTGAAATGTTTTATGTACACACCTTACACGTCTGGATTACAACGCCGCGGATGTACTAGCGACAGATAGTATTACCCACTGTCATTTACTCTGCAATATTGAAAAATATTAGAAATAAATCTGTGGGCATCGAATTCCTCATCGTCATAGCGGATAATATTGGAGTTTAAAAAAAATCAGTGGGCGAGGTTTTCTAGGCCTGCCACAAAAAGGGCATATCCATCATAACCGGGTTGATGTATCAACACCGTCGGAGCCCAGTGCCATTCATCCTGGAAAGCAAAGGTGGTGGTGGGATAAAAATAAATCGCGGCCAGGCGCTTACAGAATGGAGCTCATAGCTCCCACCGGCCTTGTCGAAGCCCCCATCAAGGCCGGCGGGAGCTACTGCCTTTCCGGGTCAATGGATTGCAGGGTCATCTGTTCAATAGTACAAGTCAGCGGACTTGATAATGAATGTGATGTATTGATTGAAGCGAGATGAAGAAGGAAAATAATTTAAATCAGTAATAGCCATTTTATATCGTCAACAACCGCTAGGTCTCGGCCGGTAATTTCCAGCGTATATTATACGAAAAATGATCATCATAAGAGTAAGAGAGAAGTTTGAGTAAGGGAAAAAAAGAACATACCATGATGATTCCAGGATCTGGGTGAGAGTTGGTGGTCAGGGATCTGTGAATGCTCTTAACTTAAATTAGTTTGAACTTGTTCGAGGTGATAGCAGAGCTGAATCTCAACGTAGGAATGAATTAAATCAAATATCAGTCTGACGTGCAACGTAGTTTCACACCCCAACAATGGGGTCAAAGACTCTAGTTTTGCGGTTGTGCGGAATCATCACCAAAAAAGAGAAGAGAGAGAAGCTGAGAGCAGTAATCATGATAAATAAGAGTATAAATGAATGTGAGAAACATGAAAAAGAGAGAAGAAGAGCACAAGAAGAGACACTATTTGAATAAATAATAATAATATTGACAGAGAGAGCAGCAGAAGCAACTGATAAAAATTAGCTTATAAAATGAAATGAAGATATACATTGATTTATCAAAGAAACAAGAACTTCTCTTGAAGTTTCACAGATAGTTACAGTAGAAACAGAAAATGAAGAAGCAATGATCAGAAAGCAGAAATATAATACAAAGCTTGAAGAAGCTGTTTTCACACTGATAGTTTACACAAGAATATACATAAATGTCTTCTTATGAGTAAAAAATAATCATATTCTCATTTATATTTTCATGAACTCAGATGATCTTATAAAAAACAGTACAATCAGCTCTCAGATGTCAGAGAAATAAATAAGAAAGAGAAGACTCAGAGAGTTCATGAATATAAGTATTTAATATATGAATTATAAAATAAAGAAGTGTGAACATGATTATGAAATCAGTTGAAAGAATGACTTTATTTATATCAATATCACTCAGAATGACAGAATTTGTGATTGAGTAAGCTTACAAGAAAAGAAGCAAGAGAAGTATAAAAAGACTTATAATAAAGAATATGAGAATTGAGAAGAGTTTTTGTCTTTATTATCTCAATAAAACTATTGAATGAT
>LGUA01000750.1:0-11365 GCA_001660665.1 Emergomyces africanus | reverse complement strand
ATGTGTCTTAGAATCAGACTGAAAAATCAGTCTTTCATTCTATTTCAAATTCTCTTCTCTTGTAAATATATCTCATGTTTAATGAGAAAACAGCTGAACAACATGCAGCTGAAAGAGTTGAATATAATAGAAGAGCAACTTCATATAATTTGAGTGAAGAATCATTAAATATATTTATTTCAAACAGATTTGATCATAGATTTAAAACTTCTTCTTTTAATGATTTTGAATTTCAATTTTCTTCTGATTTGAAAAGCTTCTATTGTAGTGGAGGAGGATGCGCACCATACAGGGAAAATGATGGGAAAAGAGACTGCGGAGGCGAAAAGAGAGTGGATATAAGGGGTGGTCTCAAGGTAAAATGAACCATTTCTCTCTTCGGAGACAAGGAGCATGACATGATGGTGCCATGATATAAGAGTAGAGAGTGATGCGGGTGCGATCTGAAGAATTGATGGAGTTTAGTGTGTGTGTGTGTTCTTGCTATTTATAATGCTTGTTTCTTTTTGATAGTTGATCGAAGTCTTTCTAGTATGATTTGATCCATGGATCTTCCTTCTATCTGAAGCTCTTGCTATTCTTTCCTTTCTTGATTAGATTCCCTCTGGCTGCATAGCAGTGTCTTTTCTCATTTCACTATATCAATGATAAAGTTCATAGATATTCATAGAACAACTTCTTCAGAGATAGAGAAAGCTACAGAATAAGAAGAATTATAAATGATGACTCTATATAAAAGTCTAATTACAGAAGAAATCTCTAGTGAAGTGACAGTGTAATTAATATTAATATATTTAATAAAATTATTAATTTAATTAATCTCTGATAACTTCTTAAATTTAATGAAGAAGTTTTATGAGTAGTATATATATTTAAATTTATATATTGATATTAAACTTATGAATTACTTTAATTATGAAATATGAAGATAAGATCTGAAAGTAAAAGTAATTTTAATTCAAATTTCTTATATTCTATTTAAAAAAAAAGAAGTTTTTCTGAGAGTGTTAATATCAATGACACTTTAATTTAATAGTATAAGAAAACAAAATTATGAAATATAATATAAAATTTACTGAAAATAAATGTAAGAGAAATGATACAGACTAAGCTGTATAATATTAATAATAACAGCTCTCTCATGAGTAAAGTAGCAGCTTTATGACATTTACTAGAAAATCACTTTCAGATTCACTACACTGATCTTTAAATGACTTTGATTAACAAGATTTGCAGACTCTCTATAAATGACTATGAGAACAATATAATCATTTATAAAAAAGTATGATAATGCACTATTACTGATCTGAACTTCTATAAGTGATATTTGAATGATTTTTTTGTATATCAATGATTTATTCTAAGTCTAGAAAAATATGCAAGCTCATATATATAATAGTTTCTCATGATACTGTGAGAGAATAAACTCAAAGATATAATTCTGAAATTCAGTATTAATAAGCTCATAGTTCAACTCATTTATTAAAAGATTGTTGTAAATTCTGATATCAAAAAGAATAAAAGTAAGAAAAAGAATAACAAGATTTTTAAAACAGAGAAAAAGAAAAGAATATACGAACCTCGGGGAATAAAAGCGCATTATGCATGAATTTACAAAAGAACCACTGAAAAAATATATACTCCAAGGCTCGTTTGCGGCTTTCAGTCATTCCAAGTTTGGCTAAGACTGCACTCCCGAATTCTAGCGCACCAAGCGGGAAGCCTCCGTCGGAGTCATCCAGAACTTCAAACAAGTCCCGAACGGCGGATAGGAAAAACTCCTCAGCAACACCAGTTCGCAAGGGATCGGGGAGTTCGCCATCGTGGCCATATCGACGGGGAGTATCTGGATACTGCAATAGGAAAGCACCTTTCTGGAGAACGTCCATCAAATAAATCTCAAATTTGGGTTTAGCCTTCCATTCAGTGGAGGTGGACCAAGCGGACAGGAGATGGCCAACAAAAGAATAATGGCTGCTTCCACCATAGGATACCAGTTTTGCGCAGGTGGAAGACCATACGTCCAAACGTAACCGAGCCTCGCGGGAGTCTGTGCACCCAGAAGAAGCGAAAACATTAAAAATCAAAGCAGAAAGAGGATCGGTCCTCTCAAAACCCAAAGCATGCTCTTTAAAAGCAGTGGAGTGTGCAGTAGCACGTTTGGAGAACAGCGGTTGTGTTGTTCTTCCCCGAGAGGCAGGAGGAAAAATGGAATCACTGACGTCAAGCGTATGGACAGGGGAGACGAGAGCTGAGAGCTGAGAAGGAAGCAGGTTACCAATACGCTCAAAGAGGAATTGAGGATCGGTGCGGACCAGGCTCAAAATCTCCAGCAGGCATTCCCTGGAGGTTGGTGTAAGTTGGTGGACAAAACTGTAAGGGCGACGGAGTTCCGAATCAGATGTGGAAGTACCAGAGAACCCAAGAAGGGAGTCGTGACCCAGAGCTGATGATGAATTGTTGATACCGCGCGAAGAAGGCTCGCACGCCTCATGGACATCATGGATGGTATTGTAAATCGAAATGAAACTAGTCTTATCGCCCAGCTTAAAACTTTCAACCAAACCTTTGTGGGAGGCAGTTCCAAGCCTGAGCAAACGAGAAGAAAGACAAATGGAGATGCGAAAGTTGCGTAGCCGATGTAATAGGCTGCGCTTCTGGGCTTCTTGGTGTTGCTTAAGATGGAACTGGGCGGCAAATTGGGAAAAAGATACTCCAACAGGTTCAGGCATCACCGGATTCTTTGCGGTGGGTTTATTTTCCGAAACATCCTTTGGGATATCCGCTTGGGCATCCTCCTGTCTAGGTGGTGAGGGAGTAGTACTAGCTTTGGGACTAGGTGATGGTTGGGCATCAAGGTTGGGAGGTAACTCAAAGTTTTTAGACTCCAGAGGAACCGTGGAATGGCCTCTGTCCAGGGGTATGGACATTACTGAAGATACAGCGGCGGGTTTAGGGGGATCCGGGTCCACTTTGCACATAGACGGAGAGCTGCATCTTGACGGAGACTCGAGGGGGGAAGGGGGTAAAGCTAAAACCCGCAACGAACGAAGGTTGTGAAGAGTATGTCAATCTCCAGCAACTCATTCTAAAAGGAGAAAAAAGAAAAAAGAAATGGGGGAGGGAGGGAGAGAATAGAATGTACGGGGGAGAACAACATACTTGTGGCTGTCGCGTAGGCCAGAACCGATGGAAGACAAGCATGTTGGATACTGATCATCTTTCCATGGGCAATCTGGTGGCATCGATCTCGAGACGGGACACGACCTCGAGAATCTAAAATGCCAGTAAAACGGACGTGTGATATTAAAAGAGGGATTTGGATCTATCGCATGATTCTTCTCTTGTGGGTCATGTAATATATAATACCGTATATATAATATAATATGGCGACGGGGGTTTCCTTGCAAGCAATAAAACAGGAGTGTGAGAGGGATGTATCGATAAGGAGAGCAAGCAGCGAAGGAAGGAGAGGATACAAGAGTCGAGGAGGTTCTAGGGTAGACCAGAAAAGATTGGTGAGAACAAGTATGTTTGATAGGTCGACAGAATTGAAAATTAGGCTAAATCAACAGTAGTATGTGTGTAGAGTGTGTAGAGTGTAAATGTGATAATTAGAAGGGGGAGTGCGTAAGAGTTGTAAGAGCCAAAACGTGGGGTAAATAAAGGTGATGATGGGCAGCCAGCACGGGGCCCAGAGCAGCAGGGAGCAGCGCGACTACAAACAAACACAGGCGCACCAAGGCGCCCAAGGAGGATACGAATCAAACTCGCCTGCGCAAAGGACGAGAAGAAAAGGCAAGGGGATATAAATCAAGAAGACGAACAAGAGGAGGAAGTGGAGGAGGGGAGAGAGACAAAAGAATAAGAAGAAGAGGAAGAGGAGGAGGAAGGAGGAGGCGGAGAGGAGGCGGAGAGGGTTTTGGTCTGACGTTTTGATGAGTTGTTCAAAGAACGAGCGAGAAGGAATGATTTAGACGGCGCCAAGTGGTTGTTACTACCACCACCACTATGTATGTACTCTACTCCGTACAATCGACCCAGACAACTAAAGCCGGCTGCTCTTATTTTATTTTTTTTATATTTTTTTTATATTTATATTTTATTTCTAACTTCTAATTTACTCGATTCTCTTGCTTATATTTCCTGGAGGCGTCGATATCGGCAGATATAATACTAGTATCGTCAGAGAAGACATCATTTCTGCTAGTACTACTCCGTAGTCTGAAGTATTTTAGAAGATGCGCTGTCCATCTCAGAGGGAAAACAATCCAATCTAACAGCAACTTGCAGCCAAGTAGCATAACCACTGAAACAGAAAAATTACTCATAACAGGGTAAAAAGGAGAATGTAGAATAAAGTCCCTCAATCAATACTACTTCTTTTCTGAGAGGCGGGTTGAATACCTGAGACCCGCTACGTAAGAGGCCGCTTCCTCCCCAGTCAGTCTCCGCTATAAAGATAGTAGGAATATTGTTTAAATATGGCAGCTCAAAGAAACGATATAGTACTTCTCTCTGACTGTTCTTCATCTCTTGACAATTTTAAACAAAAATTTTTTAATTCAAAAAAGCTATCTCAATTGTCCTCTCCCCCTATCTCCTTCCATCAACGTATGGTATTTTCTCAACATCCTTCCACGTCCCGCGCCCCCGGAATGTTAGAAACAGCTATTTAAATATTTAAGAAACCCCCAACGACACCGGGGATGGCGGGATGGCGGGATGGCAGACAAGCCGGCCAGGGACTCGAGGGCAAAACTAGGAGAGTTTACCAGCATAAAGGACCCTTTTAATTATAAACATGTATATTAAAATAATAAAATAATAAATAACAATCAGCAAAACAAATAAAATATTTTAGCTGCTAGATAAAACAACGTGGTTGTGGCTGGTGCTACGGCATGCGAACATAAATATGTCGCTGTCATATTTAACTCTGTATAGATTAAAAATATTTATTTTATTATTTACTCCGTACTGGGTACTATTTAGATGTGTTCGCCTTATTATCTTTGGCTGCTGGTTGTTATTTCGCTGTTGATTTTCTTCAATTCACCGCCCCATGTTAGGAGAGAATGCGTAGAAACCATCAAGCCGTCACCTTGATAATTGCGGTCTGCGTGGAAGCTTCAAAGCCAGCTGAAGACGAAGGAAAGGGGGAGCGAATGAACGCTATCGAGCCTCCCCTTCTCCTACGCCGTATGTAGTAGCTGTCAAGCGTAGTCAGTCGTAGGAAATGTAGACACTTCACTGCCTATCTCTTCTCGCTCCGTGAACTTTTGATAAATAGTACTACTACTAGCGAGAAAATAAATCGAAGAAAAAGACATAATAAGCATAGCAAGTACTCCGTACGGAGTAACTACTCCATAATCATTCCAGAAATCCCCCATCCCCGTCCTATCCTATCGCTCAACTTAACTGGACACAAGTTTTCGACGAAAGCTGCAGGAATGAAACCCTAGCTTCCGCTCTCCCCTCGCTCTCCCTGGCCCCTTCCGCCTTTTTTTTCTGATTGAGATAAATAAGCAATGAGTTTTTATATTTTTATTTTTTTCTTATTGTCAACTAAAACGCCCCCTTGGAGATTCTCCCTTTGTGGCATCCTGCAGATCTGTTCGAGGCGGCCATGGACGGGGGGAGGGTGTGTGTGTGTGTGTATATGCAGCCTAGCGGCCGCAGATCAAGGCTCCCTGCCACGTCGTTGGTCCAAGTAAATACATCAAGGCCAAGACCATTCCCTAACTTTTGTATGATGAAGAGGGCCGTTTTTTCAGGGAACTCTTAAGTACCAGTATCGTGGGCTTGCCTAAATAACTTAAAACCTCCTCTCATTATATGTACTCATTATATGTACTTCACTGTAGTGCGTTCGATAGGAACCTCTCCTAAACGCCTGAACAAAAACAAAACAAAACAGAAAAAGCACAGAAATTACACAACACGCCTGGATGGTGTAAGAGGGGGGGGGTTGAGGAAGGGCTGTGGAGGGAATAAAAAATAAAAAATAAAAAAAGTCTACCGTCGAATCAAGGACGCCCATGGAGATGCAGCTAAGGCCTGGTCGATGAGCTGGCAACTGCGTGCATAAGAATCAAGTAGCATTCAAACTTCAAACCCTTGCCTGCATGTGGTTTTTGTGGTTTCTTGACCCTTTGGCTGGCCGGCCCGACACACCATCTTTTTTTTCATTATTACTTCCGTATATTTATTCATTGATTCTTAGTATTTTATTCCAACCCCATAAATACTGCGGCAAACAACCGGCAACACACAAACCAGTGAGGGGAAACTGGCCTATTTATTTACCCTACGGAGTACAGGTTGATGGGAGAAGGGACACTAGCAGCTTGTTGGGGTTGTTTGGGTTCTTATTACTTGCGTGGGTGTATTTACTAATTATTTATTTATTGAAATAAGCCGAAAGAAATTTATTCCGCCAGCAAATGAGAGAGTCAAGTCATCATCTTCAATCCTTGGTTTTACGCAGTAATATTATTACTGGAACCCTTCCAGCTGACGCCGTTGCGAAATTCTCGCCCCCGGCCCCCTTAAAGTTGTTTATAATATTTATTTAGCTAATGGATAACTACAACAGGCCAAAATTTGTCTTTTACAAACGTCTCTTAACGTCCTTCATAGATAGATAGTATTAATATGGCAAGACAGGGGACACACCAAGACACAGCAGCAGCACAGCATCAAGCAGCCAGCGAAACATGGAAAAGGGACCAGTCAGATCTCCATCCAGCTCTTTTGACTCACTTCTCCTCTTCTCTCCCCTCTTCTCTCTCCTCTCTCCGCTCTCCTCTCTCTCCTCTGGCTCTCCTTTCCACATCTTCCTCCCCCCTCCCCCTTTTTTTTTTATTTTATTTTTTATTTTTTTATTTAATTTTTTGTGGCCCCATTTCCACGTGTCGTCGCCACTTCGAAGGCTCTCGGATGCTGTCGGATGTTGTTGGATGCTGGGGAGCGTGAGTGGTCTACGATAATTTATCTTCGCCTGCTAATCCTGCCCATCAGAGCTGAACTCATCAGAACTGGGGGCTGTGGACGGGGTGTTTTTATGACTTTGATTTCCTTAATTGTCCGCTGTCCGCTGTCCGCTGTCCTCTGTCCACCTATCCCTTTTCCCCATCCCCACTGGCCAACTTGGTTAATAATCTCATCTGCGCTGTGTTTTCTAGGTTGGCTGGCGAAAGAGAGGGGGGGCGTTGGGGGAAGGGGAACGGCGAGAATCCCCCATGGTCGTTGAATATTGTTACTATGTGCCTGCATTGTTTACCTTTTTCTTGGTTCCGATTCGTGTCGTTCGAGCTTAAGTCGTTGACTCCAGGCAAACGGACTGAATGCACAGAGTGGTGATTTGCGTTTTTTTTTAATTTTTTTTTTTTTTTTAAATTTTTTAAATTTTTTTTTATTTTTTTATTTTTATTTTTTTATATATCTCATTTCCCATGGAAAGAAAAAAGAAGAAAAAAAAGCATTACGGCTTCTTCAACCTATTGAAGAAGGACGGGATTTTCTCTTCTTTATCTAATGGCCAGATGATGCTCGGACAGCAAAGGGAATAGAATACATACGGAATATTCCTGGCTACATGCACAGGTAGCCAGCCCCCCGCCTACAATGGGCCTTTAAGGCCAGACTTATCCCGGCTACTATATAATATTTCCAAGTCAAACGTGGTTGCCATTTCCCACATCTCCACCCAAGGGAAAAAAGCATGAAGCAACATAGTGGAGCCCAGGGCATGAAAAAAAATCTTCAACTATTCGTTTTGCCAGTTACGCGGAGCCTGTTTTCCAGGGAAACTTTCCTGCATACTACGGACGAGCTCAAATCATACAACACCCAATCCATCACTTTTATTCTCTGTATAAACATTCGAAACAGTATTTAACAGTATCCTGGCTAACTAGTTCCCCCTTCTTCCAATTGGGGTGTTTCTTAATATACCCTTCATTAGCTAGCTATGTATATACCGAATTGGATGTTTGGAGTGATGCTGGGGTATTTTGGATGCAATATCCTACTCAGCCAGCTTTTCCAGATACCTAAAATATCGTTGAGAAAGCATCATTTGCTGAGGAGAGATGCTCCACATCTTTAAACTACTTCCAACAGCCGTCAACCGACGCCACGTAAAATCTAAATTCTAAAGTGGCCGTTTCCTCCATGATCGCCCTCTGGCAATTTCCTCCCCCTTGCGTGTTGCTTTTACGGCAAAGCTTAAACACTGTGATGTTTTTAAATATCACATCGTGCCACTTGCAAATTTCTTCCCGGTGATTGAATGCTCTGATTATTTAATTTTAATTTAATTTTAATTTATTTCTTTCTTACCCAGTTGGAAAGCCTCAATTTTGGGAAGAAAACGATACCCATATTATCCCACGGCTCTTTTCAATGGCAAATGGAAGTTGAGGCTTCTTAGCTGTCCTTACTTTGTTTGTTTATATGTAAACGAATGCATCCAACTCGGCAACAAAAAAATATCACGAAAGGCGCCTTGTATTTCGTTAAATATGTGCCACTCTCTAACATCTGGGGTTGCTTTGATTCGATGCCTCATATATACGCACGCACTGGTGACAAATAAATACAATGCAGCCATTCAACCTCTCTTTTTGCGGTTTCCTCTTTTTTTCACAAACCCCCCGGGCACCTTTTTTTTTTTTATCAGCCTGAAAAAGAAAATAAAAATAATGACTGCACCACCTATGGTTGAAGAGGTCATGCCCTTTCCTCCTGTTATCAATCACTCCTGTAGAACCAACCATGCAACTCTCAACAGGATCCTATCATGACCAATCAACGACTTCCCTTCACATCTGTTTGGTGTGCAAGAAATTCCTGTTGGCAAATCTCTGGTTTTTTTGAAGAATCACACACAGCCTTTGCCAGCTCCGTTCCTGAAAGGGGCAAGGAGGCTAGTACCGCTCAAACTCAATGCTAATTAGTCTTTTAAGCTTACTGTTTCGATGTTGCAGATGCCTTTGTAATAACAACATGCTTCAGAGAAGTAGAATGTTTACTATATAATGTCTCTCACAAGACTAATTGATTAACAGTGATTGTGTAATTTCATCATCTACAGCTCTCATGACACTTAATACATTCACGCACAAGCAGACTGCCTCTCTCACAACCTCTCTATATAATCTTTAGGGCGTGAAAATAGAACTCATGTAAATTACCACTCATAATGTCTGCTCTCAGCAACGTACTAGTCAGTCATTTTGAGATATTTTTGGTGGGGATGCCGGGTGCCAGAGCTGAAAATATTAAAAGAATCGGTTCTACTCAGCCAGGAAACACAGGCGGCAACGGGGAGGCATTGAGTGAAGAAATGATGAGAGGTAAATTTTACGTGAGCGCCCTCGTATGGCGGCCAATTATTATCACAGAACCACAGAAAGAATGACATTTGAAAGCATTCAAGATATTGTTACGCTACGCTCCGCAAGATAGGAAGGGGTATGGTATGTTTTTTAAGAGCGTAGATACAAAAAATGAAAATGGAGGAGGTGAAAATGGGGTATAAAATGTAACAAAATGCAAATATGAGCCGTTGTTCGTATCTCATCCGAGAGGGTGTAAATTTAAAAATTTCATATCAAAACCCATTTCTTATCAGCCTCCTTCCGGCCGAGTCTTTGGGCGGTAGAGTTGAGTGTGTCTCTGATGATGTCTTTGGATACTTTTGGGAACCTGCGAGTTTTCATTTAGCTTTTGTGGCTCCGATAAATATTTGCAAAAAATAAAGAAGAAAAGGAACGAAAAAAAAAATAAAAAAATATTCATACCGCTTCTTCAACACCTCAATCAACCCAGCCTTCGTTAAATTACTACCAGCAATAACCTCTTTAAACTCTGCTACTTGATCGGGCGGGAATAGACGGCGTGGTTTCTGAGTTGATACTGCACCAGGGAGAAGACTAGATTGTGCTGATGGTAGTGGCCTGGCCAAGGTTGAGGAGGGAAGGAGTAACCCGGATGATTGCGAGATTTGCTTTTGAGAAGGTTGGGTAATGGCGGCTGCTCGATCTAAAGGCTGATTGGAAAGATGTGTAAGGTTTCTCAGAGGCGAGCGGGATGCCTGCAGAGGTTTATTCCAATAGACTGAAGAAAAGGGGTCGATGGGAAAATTCAAAGTTTCTATTAATCAAAAGAGTTGTTAGTATAGGGGTTCACTCAAAAAATAAAAATAAAAGTATCTTCCATATAGTGTCGGAATCGTACCTGATATAACCTCCATCCGACATGAATTCAACACTGGGTCGATTTCATCCTCACCCTCCCAGTGTATCCCGCTACACACCGGCTCTAGGTCACCGATTATCACCCTTCGCCTCCCGCCCAGAGTATCATCATCACCATCGTCCAAGAAGTCTTCCATTTCTCCGTCCCCATCTTCACTGGTTTCCTCATCCCCTTCTGAATCAAGATCTTCGCCTTCCTCAGGCTCCTCCCACTCCGCCTCCGAATCATAATCATAATTAAAATCCGGAACCATCCGCCCAAATGGATTTCGACATAGGCTCCTGGCCTGCTGCTCGGGTAGTCGCTTCGTAAAAGTACCCTGATAAGGCGGCCTCACATCTTCACTGAACTTCAAGACTTTCATTGAGATCCTTTTTAGCAGGTTGCCGGAATTTTGAGTCTTCTCATCCCCGGTCAAATCTATAGTGTTCGAAGCTGCATCTTGCATCTTAAGAAGAATTTCTTTCACGGTAGGGCACTTGCTTTGCCTTGCCGGCGCTTATAAGGTAACACGTCAAACAGCTCTGAAGGGCAATATTTCAGAGCTGGCCCGTCCTGTTCGGACGACGTGTCCTTTTTAAATATAGAATCGAGCTTTTCACGAGCAAAATTAATAGAGGGGAGATCTCGTTCAAAACGATGGGGAGGGGCTAGAGTCACATGTGACTGTAGAAAAAATGGAGGGAACTCTTGCTCGTAGTCCGAAAGAGGTTTCTTTTCTGCTTTCACGGCGTCAGAACTACCGCTCGAGTCGCTACCCGAATTAGGAATTTGCCCAGTCTCCCCGGCAGCGGCATTAACAGTCGACGTAGAACCGGATATTGTAGGCTTCACAAAAAAAGCATTCAAACGCATTTGCGACTTAAAAAAAATAAATTTAAAAAAAATAAATTGGAAAGAGTCAGCATTGAATCCCGTAAAACCGCATAAAAGAAAATCCAAGTAGAAATAATCAAAATGAAGGAAAAACCGTCCCTCACCTTTTCTTTTTTCATTTTCTCTTCATCCCTCTTCTTCTTTTCCTCTTCCCTCGCCAACCGCTCCTCATCCTTCGCTTTCTTCTTTTCCTCACGCTTCTTCCTCTCCTCCTCTCTCT
>LGUA01000075.1:0-37742 GCA_001660665.1 Emergomyces africanus | reverse complement strand
CTCAACGGGATTTCGACAACCACAATTCACTTAGTGAGAAAATGCGTGCCTCTTTCTGTCCTTTTGGCCCTCTGAATAAACTTCCCGAGACAGTTGAAAACACCAAATAATCGTTCTTTGTTCCTTCAACAAACAGGGAGGAGTAGAGGTGGCGATAAATCCACTTCTAGAGGATAGTATTCAAGACAAAGGAAAGCTTTTCATGGCATCTTGGAGCTGCTATTGTTATTGTCTTTGTACATCTCCAAGGTAAAAGTTGTAGTATATTCATGCCCAGCAGGGTGGGCTCAGCGAACGGAATGAGCCGCATGTAAAATTTGTTTGTGCCATGGATGGTACTAATCATACTGCGTAGTAGTATTATCATGACAACAGAGAATAGTATCCTTAGGCTTGGTTGCTGGTGCACCTACAAGAGGAGTAGTATTTTGTACAACATGGTGCGGAAGCAGGCAGATACTTCGTTGGTGGGGGAGGGATTGAAGGAGATGTAAAAGAGAAGTTGAACGAATAAATGGCCCAAGTTTGTAGTTTCCAATTATAAGCGTCACAAAATTAAACTGCAGACACTATTCGAAGTTGACAGAACTCCTGGTAGATCTCTTTCGGCATTTATATATACTAGTCCAGTGGTAGCATTCTTCATGGCACCGGAACTACGGAGACTAGAGAAAACCGTTAAAAATCGGGCTGCTATTTGTAGGAAGAAGTAGTAGTAGTAACTACTAGCTAGTACTATGCAGAGTATGAAGTAAGCAGAGAAATCATGTAAACCCCGAGTACTCCGTAGAGCTACAGAAATAGTATTGATGTTCCCGTTTTTCATATATTTTAAATCAGATAAATAGAAACCGACGAAACCGACGAAACCGACGAAACCACTTAAGTTATGGTAAGAACTTTATGGTTGGGGGTTCATCGGTAATTTATTTAACCTTGGATGCTTTAAAACTTTTTAACGAAGTTTGAGCCCAAAATGAGGCCTGGGCCGTTTCTGTCAAAGTTCCAGACATGGACACAGGAGAAAAAAGAAACAAAAGAGAAAAGAAAAGAAAAAGAAAAAAGAGAGAAAAGGGCAGGGGGAGTAGAAGGAAGGTGGGAGAAAACAGCCGTAACCGCTCCAATCCGGTAACCCCAATTGAGTCAAAATTTCCACCCGGTGCCCGTTGGTCCCTTAAAGTAAAGAAAAGAATACGACGATGAGTGGCGGCGAAAAAGAAAAAGAAAAAAAAGCAAATAACTAAAACGGGCAAAGAAGCAAATTTTAACATTCATCTTGCTTTTCAAGTTGCCAGATAGTATAATAAGATGGGGATCGAGGTTATTTTTAGGTATTAGAGAAACATTTTCCTCTCCATTGCCGCTGAAGAAACTACTAGTACTACCTTAAAACTAGTAACTACCCCTCCACACTTTTTATTTTACATCAGACATTCAGGGCTGCTCTTCCCACCCAACTAACCAACCTCTTACTTGCTTGGCCCCCATCAAGTTCAAAGTTCTATGGCCCCCCGGCGGATTGTAGGTAACCAAACCCCCCCCCCTTTTTTTTTTGCCGCTGCATTCGTAATTCCTGCCCACTTTTTATCATACGTTTTGAACCGTAAAACTTGTCAACATCCCAACCTTGAAAACAATCCGTAGTATGAAATAAAAAAATAAAAAATAGAAGTCCATTCCCGTTTATGATGTAAACCCATCAGAGTGTGTACTCGGCGAATGAAAATAACCATGTGTCAAGAATGTAATTGTTCACACCGCATGTCAATAGTAGGGATGATCATGAGTTGGTTAACATCCGTGAAGGCGTGGAAGGACCCGAAACAAAAAAAAAAAGACACCGGATGTGTTTTTGAGGGGGAATGCGTAAGACGGGTTGGATTAGAACCCATCGTGACATAGCAAAGTCGCCTGGAAGACCGCGGTCTGGACTCTATTGGCGTCCAAGCTCAGTTGAAACCCACGATCCACATCGCCTGATTCATGGCTCCGTGCCAAACCAAAAAAAGGAACAATTTCCATATCAGGATCAATCTGTCGGAGGCGGTGGGGGGGGGAGGGGATCCACTGCAATCATGGAACTGCTGATGTGTTTTGATGCGCTGGACTTGAATAAGCTTCTGGCCAGTGTGAAATTTTAGGTTTCGTCGGGGATCACATTATCAAAACCTAGATTTTGCGTGAACGAGATAGACAGAAAATCTGATGTATCGTGTAGCGTGTAGCGTGCAAAGTCCTGAAAAAACACCTTTTTTTTTTTTTTCTTCTGCTCATTGTATTTCCATCATATTGATTCACTGTACGCAGTAGAGTTGTCGTCACGCTGGGCTTTAACCTTGGGGGTGGATGTCCGCTCCCGGCACAACTTCCGGGACTGGTTCCTAGCCGTTTCTAGTACATTGATGTGTCTGGCTGGGGTAGATACCGCTCGAGGCGACGTAGTTTGGGAGGTTGCTAAAAAGGGGTATCGGTTGGCCGCCACTATAAATATCCCCTTCTTCCCCGAGCAAAGAGATTTTTCTTTCAATGTCAATATAAAAATAAATATATTTATTTTAAAACAGACGGATTAAGTTGGCTGAAGTTTTTCATACATACGTTTTATCTTCATAACCTTTTTTGCGTGTTTGCATCTTTTTTGCCCCCTTCTCCTCTGATAATTGGTACTCTCTTGCAAATAGCATTCCTTGTTGGTTATAGCAGCAAAGCACAGTGAGTTTCTTGCTACCCATTGTAAGTTCCGATGAAAGGGAAAACTCTAGGATGCCCTGTTGTGTGTATCAAAACGATGTCGAGTTGAGCCTGTCCTTCTGTCTATCACTGCCCATCATCATGTAATCGCCCATGATGGGCAACGGTGGTATCGAAGGGATTGTTTCCAAATTAGAAACTGTATCAAAGGGCGAACACTCACACCAACAAAGAGCAGCAGCACGATGGCGACAGCAGATATCCTCCGGCCCACCTCCTTACCCATGGCCCCGGACCACATGCCTTCTTCCAGTTACAATGACGAGGGAAACACATTGAAAACCTCCACCAATGAGGCAGTAGAAGCTTCCCAAGCTCATGAACCAGTTCTGTTTGATGCCCAAAAACATCTTCGATACACTTCTCCGCCAAAGGTCCATTCCATGAAGGACCTAGGCTATAGTGCTAATGTTGGAGTCTCTCCAATCGGGGTTTCTGAGCCCTTCTCGCTCTTCTCCCCTGAAGCGATTTTCCAGATGCGAAAAGAGGTCCTCAGTGATAAAGTCTGGGAGCGCTATCGATACTCCAGCAACCTTGCACATTGCCAGCTGCGCGGGTATGCCGCTGAGTAAGTTTTTTCCCTTGTTCTTGATTCTGCCCTGTGTTCCCTGGGTTAATAGTGTCGCAAAAAAAAAGGTATGCTCCATTCGTTTATGACACTTGGCAGAGTCCAGAGGTCCTGAAAATTGTGTCAAATATCGCGGGTATCGATCTGGTCCCTGCCATGGACTGGGAAATAGGCCACATCAACATTTCTGTGCCGTCCCAGATCGAGAAAGGTCAAGATGCCGCTTCTTCAGAGGATGATGAACCGATCGTCGATTGGCATACAGATAGCTATCCATTTGTCTGCGTCACCATGCTCAGTGACTGCACCCATATGGTTGGTGGCGAAACAGCCTTGCGAAAGGGGGACGGATCAATTCTAAGAGTGAGAGGGCCACAGATGGTAAGCTCTTTGTTCATGCTCTCTACCTGGCAAAAATGATTCCTTAGCAGCCGAAAAATCTGATTGAAAATGAATTAGGGATGTGCTGTTGTGCTCCAAGGCCGATACATCGAACATCAAGCTCTGCGCGCTCTCGGAGGTACAGAGAGAATCACGATGGTAACCTCATTCCGCCCGCGCTCACCGGCCCTACCAGATGACACCGTTTTGACAACTGTTCGAGCCATATCCGACCTATCAGAGCTTTACTTCCAGTTTTCAGAGTACAGACTTGAGATGCTTGAGGAACGGGTGCGGATGCAGCTTAAAGAAATCCGTGATCGGAAAAAGGCCAGACGAAACTTCAACACCAAAGCGATGAAGAAATTCCTGGATGAACAAGAAAAGTTTTTAGCTCACATGAACAGAGAAATGGTTGACGACGAACTAGTGGTAAAGGGCTTTACAGACGACAGCCATTTGATCTCTGAAGAGCTCAAAGAGCGCTCTAAGAGACGAACTCGCGCCACTGGTGAGTAGGCTGGCGGGAACTCCGGCAGGAATTTTAGTAGGGAGGCTCCATGGCACTGCTGGTCGTGGAAAGAAGCGTAATTACTTTCGTCAAAGAAAAACAACACCCGTGAGTGGTAATGGTTTGTGTTGCTTGTTGGATTTAGGGGGTAGTTGTTTATAGTCTTCGTTCTTCATCGCTGCAGCGAAGTTGAATTGCCAGGGGATATTTTGTTGCATTGGGGGGCATTGGGAATTATTGTTGATTCGGGTTTTTCAAAGAATTCCAAAAATTGGTCCAGTAGTTAATTATATAATTTAGCGGTTCATAGGTCCAAAATTGCAGGAGTCGTCCATTCGATTTGGGGGTACAGAAGTTGCGAAATAAAGCCTCAGTTTATTTATCAGAAATGTTCCAGCTGGTAGTTTTGAAGTCGCGTACGGATTTCATGGCAATTCACATGAAGAGCGAGCAGAAAGCAAATCCTAGCTCTGGTAATAAGAGCATAATAAAAGCAGTGGTAGAGACATGGAGCCAAGAATAAATTGCATAAATTCAGAAGAATGGTATATATTTCAGTCATGTTTCGATTTCGCTCCACATTTCATATGGAGGCTGTAGATAGTGTGGTTTTGCGGCAACTGAGAAGTCTGCCCATAATTTCCCCGTGTATACGGAGTATATATGATTCAAAATCGAGAAAAACATCGACACCACCAAGCCAGCCTCATTGCTATCCAAAATGGAGCTAACACCTTGTCGATCTGAGAAAGATAGCGCGGAGATGGGTTGGCGAATCTATATCAAATATAAGCCTATGAACGCAAGCCATGTAAAGTGGACATTTCTGAGATAATATTAAAAGTAATTTTCCTTTGGAAAAAATATACTGTGCCTATGATTTTGTATGATGGAAGACCAGCTTCCCGCTTGTTGAGCGTGAACGTCAGTAAGGTACAAAAATTTGTTTCGGAATGTAGCACTAGGCTGGAGGCGAGGGGAACCCCCGCAGTATTTAAGGACCAAGGAGTATGGGAAAGCATTTCGAATCGGGCAAAAATATCCCAAGTGCGGCAGGGTTTGAACAGGCCGGATTGGTCCATGCCACCAGGTTGCATGAGAAAGCTATTGTTATCCTGCAAATACATACTGTATTGTCACCTGGTGTAACACACTGTGAAATTTGTTTGCCGTCGACTGCATCTGCCAGCTACTATTTTGTAAACCACAGCGATTCGAAACTTCTCCCAGGGGGCCAAGCTAGAAGAAAATAACGACGGTTTGAAAAGTCCTGGTAGGGCTCACATAGATACATATAGAATCCTACCAGCCATGATTCCAAGTGTGGGATGAAGAAGCGGGAAGATCCAAGATCCAAGATCCAAGATCCAAGATTCAAAGCGCGGGCCGGATCAGCCTCAGGGCCTGCGTCACGTGAAATGCTTATGTAATGGCGGGATAATCCCATCATCTGCAATCAATCAATCAATCAATCCATCCACAGGTGAGAGCTTTGACGATTCTGCGAGATACTATGCAAGCCCGTTGAAATATATACTTTAAATTTTTTTGTAATTTGACAGTTTGCTATCGGCCTACTTTGACCTCCTCCTCGCCTTCTTTTGACAGGATGACATGACTGCTGTCTTCTTCAGTTCTCGAAAGGTACTATTACTTCTCTTGCTGCAGGACGCTCAGGCATCAACCAGCAGAAGAACCTCGTCAGCCTGCCACCCATGGTAGAGCAAAAAGTTCGAGCATCGATCGCCGCGTCACCACCCTCCAACAACGCGAAAATACTCTTTCTCTCACCTCAGTATCTTAGGCTGTACGTGTGTGTACATCCCTCAGAGGCCTCCGGTGACGCTGTAAAAGCGCGATGGCTGCCATGGCGCCCATTGGCCTGGCTGCCAGGTCTGCAAAACCTGCTCCTCCCCTCTCGAATGACACGTCAGGAGTATGTGAAATAGACTTGTCCATATATATTTCTACTGCTATAGCTGACAATATAACCGTTTCAAGCTTCTACGGACTGTACAAGGCCATATCGAGGATATTAGAGCTCTCATTTACTGCGGAGTTTGTGTCAAACCGCTCTATGAACCGTTCACGTTGGCATGTGGCCATACCTTCTGTTACAGTGTGAGCAAAGCCACCGCACCGCGTTTCCCATGGTGACGTTATAGCTAATCCCTATAGTGCCTAACACAATGGTTTGTGAGCCATAGACGGAAAAAGACTTGTCCAGATTGTCGAGCTTCCGTGTCAACCCAACCTGCTCCTGCCTATCTGGTAAAGGCCATCACGCATATATATATTTCGCCTGAACCCTAGCTAACCCTTACATTACTAGATCCGCGAAATTGTCCAGATGTTTATCAGTCGAGCGGAACTACTTGATAACAATGAAACCACAAAGGAGCATCTCTCGAACAAACAGGCAGAGACGGAGAAAATTGATTCGGACAAGCGAAATACTGATCCGAGGAATGGAGGCCTATTTCAAGGCTGCTTCAAATTCCCTACTCCCTTCAATCAGCCAATCGACGACATCATGGATGGTGTTACTCGATGCCCTCAATGTACGTGGGAACTCGTAGACGGGTCCTGCTTGCATTGTGGCTTTGAGCTCGAGGGATATGATTCATATGACCTTTCGGATGAAGATGAATCCATTACAATGACAGATATAGCCGACGATATTGAGGATGGATTTTCTGCACTCGATGGGGATTATTTTGCGGATTTAGAATATCACATGCACCACCATCACCACCACGTCTTACACCACGAAGGTAGCGACGAAGAAGGCTCGCACGATTCGGAGATGTCTGACTTCATTGATGACGGCCCCATAGAAGAGGATGCAGAAACAGATCGATCGACTGCTATTGATGGGAATACTATCATGTCGGACTCAGATGGCGAAGGATTTACAGGCACTGTAGCTACAAGTCTCCAAGGCCCGCAAAGGATACATATTTACGACGACGACGATGATGATGATGGCAATAATGACAATGAAGAGGAAACCGAGCAGGGTGAGGATGAAGATGGCGATGATGACGATGACGATGAAGATGATGAGCCTATACGAGCACCAACAAGGGCAGTTCACCAACGGTGCCAAACATCGGCCACTTCTGTCAACCGTTGCTCCGGTTTCCAGAGCCGTTCTACCACCACTAGCACAAGGACGTCAGTTGATTATAGTGATGATGATGATGGTGATGATGATGACAATGAGGATGATGAAGAAGGGCTCTCACCACCGAACATATCCAATAATACCCACGCTTCAGGTTCAAATATTCACAGCCCAATACCTCTTGAAGATGATTCTGACGTTCCTATCGCGCCTGGAAGAAGCAGTCGCAGAGCCCCACACCCGGGTCGGATACGATCTAGTTAGCACTGTGGCAGTCAGCGTGGCCAGACCACCGTTAGTACTAACTGAGTCTCTGTACTTCGCAGTCAAATATCTATTAGGCTCCGCCTAGTACATACTTACTTTCTAACTACGTGAGAGGTTGGTGAGCCGTACGTCTCTCTCTTCGAAATAATATGGAGAAGATAGTGGGCTATACAGGATACGTAAGATAACTCCCCAGCCATACTTTGCTGGGCGAAGATGCGTACTAGATCTTCTACAAGGAGAACGCCATTTTGGAGCGGCCATGTCACTGGTACTACCTTGCTGCTCCATGAGAGTGCACTGTTGTTGCTGGAAACTACTATTTGCCATTTATGTAAAAGGGCATCCAGCCCCTTTACCTCCATTATCCCTTCGTACCTTCCAGCGTTTCATCTATCCAGCCCTATACTTTAAGACTTCACCTAAAAACATCTAGAACAAGTCACTGTCGACTACGCGGGTGAACATCTCACGAACACGGTTCTCCAACCATACCTTCCCCGGCCAGGCTTCCAAATCTATGTTTTTTAAAGCTTTTCTTGCCTACATAATTTGTATTTTCCTAGCATGCATACCCTTTTGATATCATTTTACTGCCCATTATTTCTTTGCTTGTAGTGGTCTCCACCTCCCCCTTCTAGCGACGCACCGTTTGTTTTATAACACAACACACCCACTTGCTTACTTAACCTCCATCTCATACTCCTTTTTTTCACTATTTCCTACATCGTTTCTCCTGGTATGAGAATCGTCAACGTCGTTCTTATAATGAAGCGCGTGGAAGGAAGACGCATTTTTGCCAGGACATACACATTACATTCATGCTCATGTCCATACACGGAATATTAAGATCGGCAAAGGAAAAACGAAATATATTCACCGTTTAGCAAGGAGTTAAGATAGCCCAGCGCATATATATCAAGCTCATTTTTCATAGATGGATTTGCCTTTTTCTTACTATCAAAGGAAAAAGATATTTGATAGTCATAATCACAATATTAAATAATAATAATAATAACAATAATAATCTCTCTTTTTTTTTACATTATGTATGTTGTGGTTTATTTTGTCTATTAATTGATACCAAATAGTGTATGACCACACTTTTTGACCATAGGATGGAAGTTTATAGAAAATGTAGAGGTGTAGTCGGTGAAAAACCATTTCACGCATTTCGCTCTGCTTGATCATGGAAATGATATATACCTCTTTATTTGATATTCAAGGTATGAGGAAGCATGTAACTACTTTCATGTCGTCAATTACATGCATAGACAGAATAAGCGTACTAAGGATGAAAAAGGCGTCCCAGGAGTTGGTAAATCAAGGGGGTATTTTCGATATTGAGGCTTCGCACACCTGTATCTTCATACATCCATCGCAGTAGCCATTTTTCGTTAAAAAACCAGAAAAACAGAAAGGATCAGAGAGGAAAGGAAAAACGACAAATGATAATGAAAATCAACCTTTATCCATGAGATTATACAAATATAAAAATGCAATCCATTTGCAAAACATCTCGAGTCTCTCCACCAGATCCATCTATCCAGACTGGCAAACAGATATTCTGTTGAACTTAATCCTTCTCAAACCAACTCTTCCGCTCCCGTATCAGGCAATCTCTCCCCCAAAAAAGGCACTTCAAACACAACCGCCCCATTCCTCCCCGCTAACCCTGTCCCATCACCGCACTTCCCATTCTCATCTCTGTTGGTGGAATACTTCCACCGACCAAGTCTATGCTCTTTGCCCAGCGCAGCCACGACGCAGATACCCTTCTGTTCCTGTCTTTGCGCCTGCCCCTTTTGGGACGAGGAGTTAGATTTGCCTTTCTTTGACTTCGGTTTGATAGCATTGATTTTCGCGTCGTCGGGAGCTCGTCGTTCGAATACGTCGATACCATTCACGACACCCTTTAGAAGCGGTTGAGGCACCTGCTCGACAGGGGAAGATATAGGGGAATCGATAACCATGTTATCATTGTTACTGATGAGATCCGTCGAGTTTACAGTGGTGGGTTGCGGCGGCGCCCCGACTGGTCCTAGCGGTATGATCGTTCTCTTATCTTCGGAAACTTTCCAGGCACGGATCCATCCATCCCAGCTTCCACTTAGGACAATATCGGTCCCGGGAAGCGTTGTGAGGGCAGTTATCCACCGCGGGTTAGGCGACATGTTCCGAGTATTATCTTCCGCTACGGCAGGGTCCAATTCCGACGATAGTTCATCGAGTGGTGGTACAGGGTCAACTCCATGTGCCTGGTGGATGGTGTAGAGCGGTTTCTTCTTATGCATCGACCAGAGTGATATGGCTCCCGAGTCCGAACCAGTGACAAAGTGCGTAGGCGGCAATACAGCCACGCAGTCGATTGAACCCTCAACATAGGAACTGCCTTTGGAGCTCCCACCACGAAAGACGAGCTGCGTTTCATCAACGACTTTCCAGAGCCGCGCGGTACGGTCGCGCGCGCCAACACTGACACACTGGTCCAGTGCCATGGAGTTGACGGCAATTACATGATCCTGGTGACCGAAGAGAGTTTCCACATAGGCATGCCCGCCAGGGCTAAGTGACCACGTCTTTATGGTGCGGTCGAAGGAGGAAGAAAATAGTTGTTCGCCAGAGCTGGATGATGAGATTCGTCGTGTGAATGACAGTCCGCTCACGGCGTCGCGGTGTTGATTGAAGGTTTTAAGCGGGGTTAGGGTCTCCGCGTCCCATATTATTAGGCGCCGGTCTGCACCCCCAGTTGCTACAAATTCGCCTGAGGGAGACACGGCCACAGTAAGAATATTTCCGGTGTGGCCCTGCGGGTCGCCTCCTTCATCGTTTTGCTGAAGGCCCCGAACGGACTTGATCTTCTTCGGCTTTTTCCGCAGAGGGCCCTTGGCTCTCGCTGACGCTCCGTTTGTAAGATGGGCGCTTTGCTCTGTAGGTTGGCAAGGGTATGGGGTCGCTAGCTCCCACTTAATGAGGGTCTTGTCTTTGGAAACTGTATAGACGAAAGGCGAATGTACTGCAATAGAAGTGGTACTTTGTGTATCGGCACGGAAGAAGGTATGTGATGCTGTAGAAAAAGACAATTGCGAGCTTATTTGTCGATATATACGTCCCTTTGATTCATCCTAGAAAGAACAAAAAAGAATATTAGCTTCGTGGACAGAAGTTGAGCAGCTTGGGCTTCGCTTTTTGCTTGATGCAAAACATACCACGTCCTCTTTTAACCTCTCTGCAATCAAGTCCCGGTCAATATCAGCGGCATCAAAGCCAACCTCATCAACTTCCTCTCGTATATTTTCCAGATATCTCTCTGCTAGTCTCAATCTCCGGTCCGCTGCAGTCTCGTCCTCCGACTCCGACTCAGAGCCCTCCTCTTCGTCAATTGATGATTCACTTTGGGATAGGCCGTCATCATCAGATTCACTTCCTGATATCGACTCGTCTCTTTGTTTTCTCCTGTCTCGCTGTTCAGAATCCTGAGCGCCTTTTCCACCGCCCTTCGCGGACACTCCCCTCTTCTTCGAAGCGGGAGCTGCACCGCCATCATCTCTTTTCCGTTTGCGCTGGGAAGCCGGTAGCGTGAAGAAAGAGGACATGGCACAAGCCTGGCCAATATATATGCCCTCTTTAATGGGGAGTCCCGGGACAGCAAGCGAAAGAAGAGCTGTTTGTTTAGTCTGTGTAGTTTCTCATAACAAAAAAATTCCAGTAGCTTTTTTTTCTTCCATATTCGGGTTTGCACTGTTTGTCTTCTATATGTCTTGGCGGGCATTTTGCGCCCGGAACCGGATAAACATTGCGCCTAATCTAAGTGCAGCTTCCCTGATTAGGTAAGTCCAAGGCGTCAAGCTCAACGCGTTGTCTCCATTACAAGCTTCATCTCCAATGTTAAAGAGAGCACCAGATACCAGATACCCCAATACCCAGACGAAAGTACAGAATAGAACAGCAGTCGTTGCCGGTCTCTTGAGGATCTTATCCCTACTTCTACATATATGACAGTGCAGAAGTGACCATAACAGCATGTGAGTTTCAGTCAATGAACGTCGGCGAAGCCTAACTCCATTACTAACCCATGTTCAGGGAGGTCCTACTTGGTATTACTGGCAAGGACTTTACTCTCATTGCGGCTTCCAAAGCTGCTATGAGAGGAGCCACCATTCTCAAAGCTTCTGACGACAAGACGAGGGAGCTAAGTAAACACACAATCATGGCATTTTCGGGAGAAGCTGGTGACACAGGTACGATCTGTAACAACCATCTGTAAGAATCGAATCTGGAAACTAACTACACTTTACTGGATTCCATAGTCCAATTCGCCGAATATATCCAAGCAAACGTCCAACTATACTCCATGAGAAATGAAGCTGAACTCAGTCCATCCGCTGTCGCCAACTTCGTACGAGGAGAGCTTGCCCGAAGCTTACGATCTAGACGACCTTACACTGTAAACCTCCTACTGGGCGGTGTAGATCCCATCACGGAGAAACCTAGTCTGTACTGGCTCGACTACCTGGCGGCACTCGCTCCGGTGCCGTATGCTGCACATGGCTACGCCCAGTATGTTCCTCACTCTTCATTCCCGCACTGCTCATGGGTGACAGCATAGCGAATGAACAGAGTAAACGTTTGCCTTAGGATTCTAACTAACTGGACATTAGATACTACTGCCTATCGATCCTTGATAAACATCATCACCCAGATATTACGTTCGAGCAAGGCTTAAAGCTTCTCGAGATGTGCACGGATGAACTGAAGCGGAGGTTACCAATCGATTTCAAGGGGGTATGTTCATGTTACTTTTATATTTCCGGCCAACTCCAGTGCCTTCTCAAAGCCGGATGATCGTTTACTGATAATTATGATTTCTTCAGGTATTAGTAAAAGTAGTTAGGAAAGACGGGATCGAAGAAGTACCGTTTGATAACAGTAAACAAGTTGTGAGCGCATAGATTTTCTACTGTTAGCTTTGTCTGGGACAGGCAGTACTGTGATGTATCTTAGCCAATTCTTCTAATGACCTCTGCTTTGAAATGACTTTTGACAGCCATCACGGGCGCTGAGTGTAAATAATAATATCTTGTATGCTTCATTTGTAAGGGTGCGGAGTAGGCTGTCCCCGGTTGGTCATGTTTGCTCAGTTTGCATCCCTGCCAGAGCCAAAACAGACAAAAAGTTCAAGACTTCAACCTTTTTACTGCAGGTAATATCTCTACCAGCTCACCACGCACCTACCTACATAATGGCGAAAAGACCAGCTGAGGCATCACTAGAAGAGCAGCCCTCTGCCAACTCCCCGGCCTCAAAACGCGCGCGGGTGGAGGACGTAGACGACGAGCAGCAACAACAACTGCCACCGCGGCAACCAGACCATCGCAGCCCGCTCCACGAACGCCGATGGGAAGACGACGAACGCAATGGAAAGGACATCTTAGCAGCGGCTGATCAAGAGGAGGAAGAGATTGAAGAAGGCTCGCTTCATGGCGCTCCCGATGAAGATGAAGATGAGGAGGAATCGGCAATTTCCGCACCTGCTCGGCAGACCGCGCCAACAGAAGGTTACGGCGACCTTTACCTAGATACGATCCAGCGATCAGTGCTGGATTTCGACTTTGAGAAGCAATGCTCCGTCTCGTTGTCGAATATCAATGTTTACGCCTGCCTTGTGTGCGGGAGGTACTATCAGGGTCGTGGGCCTAAATCCCATGCGTACTTCCATGCGCTCGAAGTTGGGCATCATGTTTTTGTGAACATGGAGTCGAAGAAGGTGTATGTACTGCCGGAAGGATATGAGGTTAAGAGCAGAAGCTTGGACGATATTAAATATGTGGTTGATCCGCAATACAAGAAGGAAGAAGTTGCGAAGCTTGATAAAGTGGTTATTGATGCTTGGGATTTGGCTGGCAAACGATACAGGCCAGGTAAACTTGCACTCCGTTCCGCAGCTAAAGTGGATGGAATACTAACAAAGTGAAACACTGTAGGATACGTCGGAATGAACAATATCAAATCTAATGACTACCTAAACGTCATTGTTCAAGTGCTAGCTCACGTCCGTCCCATTAGGAACTTCTTCCTTCTGCACCAATTCCCGACCCCTGGAACTCCCCAGCTTCCGCTGCGCTTTGGTATCCTAGTACGCAAGCTTTGGAATCCACGTGCGTTCAAATCTCACGTTTCGCCTCATGAGTTACTCCAAGAGGTTGCCCTCCGCTCATCGAAGCGTTTCACTTTAACCCAACAATCCGACCCTGTGGACTTCCTCTCCTGGTTCCTAAACAACCTCCACCTCACCCTGGGCGGCTCCAAAAAGCCCTCTGCAACCCCAACCAGCGTGGTCCACTCCGCATTCCAAGGTCACCTCCGCATAGAGAGCCAAGCCATAACAGCCCGCTCTGACGCCGCCAACGCGCGCCTCGTCTTCTCCGAATCCAGCGACACAACCTCCCAAACAACTCCGTTCCTAATCCTCACCCTGGACCTCCCGCCGACTCCACTCTTTCAGTCCACAAACGCCGAATCCATAATACCCCAAGTACCCCTCACAACCCTCCTAAACAAATACAATGGCGTAGTCGCATCCGAGAAACTATCCCATCGTGTCCGCCACCGCCTCCTTCACCCTTTACCCCCCTACCTCCTCTTCCATATAAAACGCTTCAGCAAGAACAAGTTCGTTTCCGAACGTAACCCCACAATCGTCACTTTCCCCTCCCCTCGATCCCTCGACATGTCGCCCTACGTCGAGCCAAATCCATCTCTCTTTCCACCTGGTGAACCCATCTGGTACGATCTAGTCGCAAACGTTATCCTTGATGCAACAGTCACCGCCCCTGGTGTTGGCGGTAGCAGCGATGGCTCTACTTCCGGCCTTGCCTCCACTGCCACTGGCTCCAAGAAGGGAGCTGGCGCCGGTGGCACAGCTGGCTCGACAGCGACGACGGCAGGTGCAGGCGCAGGCAATGATAAGGTCTCTTGGCTCGTGCAGTTGCACGATAAAGCTATGAGCGTAGAGAACGAGCATGCGCAAGCGCAGCAGCACAGGGGCCCGGAGTGGTTGGAGATTCAGGACTTGTGGGTGCAGAGAGCAGAGAGTGAGACACTTTTTACGCGCGAGGGGTATTTGATGGTTTGGGAGAGGAGGAAAACTGGTGGGGAGAGTAAAGGAAAGGGAAAGGCGTAAGATATGCTATGTATGTTTGGTAGGTTTAGGCACTTTGTGAGTGGGGGTATGTGAATCGGGAAATCCTACTTGTATGTGGCTTGGACTTTTTTTTGACTTGTTTGGTTCGCTCGTATATGTAGCAATATGTATATCTGGGGATGTAAGTTTACAGCTTTTTCTCTCTAAGTATAATTTTGTGGCCAAATGTGTTTCATTTTACCAGGCTATCTAATAAACTTCCTTCTACAGATTCATGTTCGCAGGCACTTGTACAGATTGTGGATAATTAAAAAAGAAATTACTTTCAATTTTAAGGGTATAGATAGGACATACATTAGTTATACGACAAATTACCCCATGCATTTTTTTACGGGGGTTTACCCGATGACTTTCGCTCCATTATATGAAATCAACATGTTTATATACATGCTGACGAACTATAAACCATAGACAAAAATTCCAATTCTCCAATTCATCAAATAGCCTACAAATCTCCCCACCCAAATCTCCTCGTTCCAATCATAACTGTGGCCGCTGTCCCCATTCCCCAAACTGCCACGCTAACCAACGCCTCCATACCCACCACAAGTCCCATCTTTGCCAGATAGGCAAGCATATCGCTTCTCGATCCGCCTCCACACCAAGCACCTACACTCCGCACATCGCTTCTTAGACCTAGCGTCATGGCAGTAGTGGCACCGGCACCGAGCGGCAATGCAGCAAGCAGGGAAGGAGACGTCAAAAACTGCATTGCAAAGTTGCGCAGGTACATAGATTCGAGCGGGTAGAAGATGATAGATGTTAGGAGGGAAGCGAGGTGGGAAGAGAGCGAATCAACGGGTAGCGAGGAGAGAATTGTCACGCGGTGGTCTGGGTTTAGGAGGCGTTCGGAGCGAGACCGGCGTGGGAGTTGGGTTGGGAGAGGTTGAGGGAGGCTTCTATTGTCGTCAGTTATGGTGGTATTGGTGGGGTGTTCGGCGCGATGGGTGATGGCGGAGGAGGATTCGGGAGCCTCCAGGAGATTTTGAACAGAAGCCGGTGATTCATTGGTGGCGATATGTTGGGTTGCGGAATGGTTAGAAGTAGGACGCGCGGATGGCTCTTGTTCGAGATCTTCCGTGGAGACGAATTCCACTAAGGCTGCTCTGTCACTTTGTTGTAGGGAAATGATTTGATCGGATGGTGGATCTACCAGGCGGATGGTGTCTGTGGGAGCTGGCTGGTTTGAAAGAATGGCATCAAGAATTTCGGTTACTGTACGGTCAATTTCGCTTGGGCTGAGTCCTACTACTATGTCGTCGTTCAAAAGAGGAGCAGCTGCCATAGTATTGTTGTTGTCGCGGTTTGTTTGGGCTTGGGGCGGGGAGCTATGATGCTTCGCAAAAGTTCGAGTTGCATGGTTATTACGTCGGAATTTTGATGCACGAGTGATGCTCGTACACGTGGTGAGGTAAGGGGAGAAGATTCGGGGGTGGAAGGGTGGGAAAACAGAGTATTGGAGCGTGAATGGAATTGATGACGATGCGATTCTTCAGGGCCTCGGCCTTGTGACTGCTGAGGAGATGGGGAGGGATCCATCCTGAACGGTTCTTCCATTCCTAGCCTCCCTTGAGATCGGTCATCCTGGTCGAAGTAGTCTTCCGCAAGTTGGAGGGGAGATTGTGACATGCGTTGCTCAGCACTGGATAATATCTGGTTCGTGCCGAACTGTTCTTGTGCTGCAGCATCTGGAGTTGGGGAACCTGGGCGAGCTCCTTCGACGTGGCCACTTAAGAGCTGTTCACCCCGTGCCTGTACCGAGCTCACTAAGTTTTCGTCGGGTTGAGATATTTCTTCTCGTATAGGGGCCATACTCATATTGAGATCACGGTTCAGTTGCTCGAGTCTATTCTGAATCGAGCGAGTCGCTGATTGTTGTCTAATCACTGCGTTTGACGGTTCTTCAACTTTGAAGCCAAAGGCCTCCAAAATCCAGTTAGTGAACATGCGTAATTCATATTTGAGCTCCTCGCTAATCGAGAGATCGTTGCGATGGTATTCCTCGTCGGACCGTCTTCCGAGCGATGGCACAGTCCACTCAATTAGGTCATTTTCCGCTGCAACACGGAGCGACAGGCTATCTGGACGGTCTGGTTTGGGTAGTTTCCGTCGTAGGATACGGTAAATTCGGGACTCTATCACAGGCCGAACGTAAATATACATATACAGCACCACGAATGGGGCAGTGAGCAGTCTGAAGCCAAAGTTTCCGATACCAGATATAGACAATGTAGCTGGAAGGGCTGGAAGTTGGATTAACGATGTGGGGCTGAACGGAAGAAGTGAGCGAGGCGTTGGGACCGTAAGCGCTGGTAGGATGTGTAGTGATTGGAGAAGCGAAAACATATAAGTTTGACCGAGAACGGCGAACAGAGCCAGTTTGCAGCTATTTCGGTCTTTAGCAAATCGGAAATAAGTCACATCTGCACAAAGGAGGAAAATACCTCAAATGAAATCCCTTAAAGATATGTCGGATAGAAGATTTATAAGTATCGTTGTCGAATAATGCCGAAATTTTCCTGTGTAAGTAATCTATTGCTGGTTCCAGAAAATGATTCCGGCAAACTGAGACAATGAATGATACTGTCCAGGTTGGAATTCCAGCACAATAGAATCCAAAAAGCCCGATTTTACTCCGTTCTAAGCGAATTATTTGTAGAAATGGCATGTGGGTATACCGTTTAAATGTCTGGGAATATCTTGTCAGTACTACAATTTGCTAGACAGCAGCATTATGAAAAATACCTGAATACGGGCAGCCAGTGATGTTGTCCACCACGATGAGAAAAACATCAGTACCTGATCTAGTGTCGCCATAGCAAGACCATAATCATTTTCTGTGGACAGGAGATTCATTCGTTGGCGCTCTTTTGAGATTCCCAGGGTACCATCTTCACCGCTGACTACGATCCCCATGGTAGACAAGATGTCATTTTTTGCCCTTCGAAGCTGCCTTGCCAAAGCTTTGGAGCTTGGGTTGATAGGATGGCCCCGGGCATCATACTCCTGAACATAACCATCGGCGTTCACACTATCTTCCGCATGACGTTCAGCAGCAACATAACCCTGGGGAGGAGTTTCTGGTGCTTCATATGGCGATCGTCCCTATTTCGGGTGTTAGTAAAACGAAATAAATAAACAAATAATAACTATAAAGAGAAATCATGAATTATCGAAACGAAACAAATTTTAATTTAAAGAAGCTACGCAGTAGTTTGCCAACAAGGACTCGGACTTAAAACTCTATGGGCAGGGCAATATTATTTTCACGAATATCGAGCAATGCGAACATGAACAAGGTGGTAAGGTAAACCTCGATATTCTATTAATATCATCAAGGGATGTCAGAGGAACATACCAAGGCAAGCAAGTTCATATAGGGTTGCCTCCCCATGATAATGATCGTTTCAGTACTAGTAGTAGTATGGAAGGCAAAAGAGCAACGTGGGATAGGCAGTACATGAGCAAAAAACTCGTGGCGAACAGTGGGGTTATGAATATAACACCAGACGCTGAAGCATACATCGACACAGCTGGATCTTAATTATGCTGATGTTGTATATCGTACTAGTTCTAGTAGTTTGTATGTCATACTACTATCTCTGATTCTGGAGGTCAAGATATTGCGGCCCAGCTGGGGCATTTGGGGTATCGCGGCTGTGGCGTCTAAGCGCATGGACCACCATGAAGTTTAAATATGCGACAGCTTTTTTTTTCTTCTCAAGAAACACCAGCAAAATTCGGGGAATCACCATTTTGTATATCGGGATATACGATTATCAAACCAGGTCTCCACACCCAAAGTCAGAATTTTCATCTCATTAGCGATGTTAGTCTAAATTTTCATTCACAACCAACTCTTCACGATGTCAAAAATCAACATCAAAACGACTTTCGAAGTAGCCAATACTATTCGCCCCATTTATACCGGCGGAAGCGTTTCTCTCGACGCAAGCGGCCAGTTTTTGGTGACATGTATTGGAGAAGATGTATTGATTACAGATCTAAAGACTGGTGGGCAATTAGCGACAATTGAGGGAGTAAGTTCAGTGAAACAATAATTTGCCATACGTCAATATCGCTAACGGCTGGCATCCACTACAATAGGATGGAGAGGTGGTTACAAGCATATCAAGTATGGTCTCCTGATTAAATCCTCAATTTGCATCTAACACTAACTTTACATGTAGTAACACCGTCCGCATCACACCTAGCAATATGCTCTCGATCGTTATCGATGCGGATTTACTCCTTGACGCAACTGGAAGAACCCTCCCTTTCCGTACAGGCAGAGCTCCTCAGAACCCTCAAACCCCATACCTCTCCCGTAGTAACTTCAGCCATTGATTCAACTGGAACCTTGTTGGCAACAGGCAGCTCGGATGGCTCAATAAAAATATGGGACGTACGACGGGGATTTGCTACACACACTTTCCATGGTCACGGAGGGGTTATATCTGCCTTGTGTTTTTTTGAGGCAGCGGGGCTCAATGCTGATGGCCTTCCTAGAAAGAAAAAGAGTGAAAAATCGAAACCGTCGTACAATAGCAATAATAATAGAAACGGAGATGTTGGTACTTCGACGGTGGGATTCCGCCTTGCCTCTGGTAGTGAGGATGGGAAAATTCGAGTTTGGGATCTTCATAAAAGGAAAAGCATCGCATCACTTGAGTCGCATGTCTCCGTCGTGCGTAGCCTGTCGTTTTCGCTTTCTGAGAATGCGCTTTTGTCCGCCAGCCGAGATAAGACCTTGATTATGTGGGATGCTAGGACTTGGAAGCCCCGAAGAATCGTTCCGGCGCTCGAAAGTGTTGAGGCAGCAGGGTTTTTGTCCGACGAATCGCTCTGCTACACTGGTGGAGAAAACGGCAGGTTGAGGATATGGGATCCTAACAGGGGAAGCGAAGTCACAAGAGACCAAGATCCCGGTCCGGAACAAGAAGCCATAATTGCATGCGAATATTCTGCAAATTTGCCCTGGGTCATGACAATTCACGCGGATCAAACCTTGAGATTACATTCCATTGAGCCTCTTGTGTCGTTAAAAACCGGCATGAAGATTGACCCCTTACCTATAACCCGCCGAATCTCGGGGAACGACGATGAGGTTATCGACCTAGCTTGCGTTGGCCGTGATCGATCTTTGGTGGCATTGGCTACCAATACTGAATATATTAGAATCGTATCCACAACCAAGGGAAATGCTACTGCCTCTCAACTCGGGGAAGAACAGAACTATTTTGGTACAGAAATCACTCACCTAGAAGGGCATGAGGATATTATTATATGCCTTGACGTTGACTGGTCAGGTTGCTGGCTGGCGACGGGCGCTAAAGATAATACGGCACGACTATGGCGTATCGACGCCGAAACATCGTCCACCACCTGCGTTGCCACTCTTACTGGCCATGCAGAGTCACTGGGTGCTATTGCGTTCCCCCGGTCCCCACCTCCACAGAGCTCTCCCGCTTATAAAGATCCACTGAACCACCCACCCCCTTTTCTTTTCACTGGATCTCAAGACCGCACTCTCAAGCGATGGGATACATCTAAACTATCAGCATCCAAGGGTCACACCGCGAATGCACCGAAGGCACTGTATACCCGAAAAGCTCACGAAAAGGATATTAATGCTCTTGACGTCAACTATTCCTCTACTCTCTTCGCTTCAGCTTCCCAAGATCGCACGGCGAAAATATGGTCCGTAGAAGACGGCTCCGTTCTAGGGATCCTCCGCGGCCACAAGCGAGGTGTCTGGTCCATCCGATTCGCCCCCAAAGACACCCCAGTCATAACGTCTGATTCGGGAACTAGTACTAGCCGAGGTGTTGTGGCAACTGGCTCTGCCGATAAGACTATCAAAATATGGAGCCTTTCAGATTACAGCTGCCTCCTTACTTTTGAAGGACATACAAACAGCGTGCTGAAGTTGCTCTGGCTACCCCCACCCTTAATTGACAGTGCAAACGAAGACATATCCTCACGTGGCGCTGTGCAGATCCATCCGCTTGTTGCTTCAGCCGGTGCTGACGGTCTAGTCAAGATTTGGTCTCCATACAGTGGAGAAATAGAAACCACCCTTGATAACCATGAGGATCGCGTCTGGGCATTAGCAACACCATCCACGCCATATTCTGCCGACAAATCGACCGCTAATAGTCCCGGTTTCGCTTTAATATCTGGCGGTGCAGACTCAGTTGTCACATTTTGGCAAGATACTACTTCGGCCACGCTCTCTGCAGCGGTAAATGCCAATACTGAGCGGGTTGAGCAGGACCAACAACTGCAAAACTATATACATGCTGGCGCATACCGAGAAGCCATAACTCTAGCACTACAGCTAAACCATCCCGCCCGGCTCCTTTCCCTTTTCACTGCTGCTATGGATGCATCGCAGACCGCGGGTGGCAAACCGGAGAAAGAGAGTCTAACTGGGAACTCAGACATAGACACAGTTCTCCAGTCCCTCGATAAAGACAATCTGTACTCCCTCCTCCTGCGCGTTCGAGACTGGAACACCAATGCTAGAACTGCACCCGTGGCACAGCGCATTCTTTATGCGCTGTCCAAATCTTATCCACCCTCGACATTTATCGAACTAGCTAGCCATCGTCGCAAGGCGCCACCAGGTGGCGCGGCTGGCGGTGGTCGGAATAAATATAAGCTACAATCTATGAAAGAGGTGTTGGATACCCTGGTGGCGTATACGGAGCGGCATTATAAGAGGATTGAGGGGCTTGTGGACGAGAGTTATCTGGTAGAATGGGTCTTGGCGAAATGGATGGGGGAATTGGTGGCGGAGGGCTGTTAAATGGGGAGGCAGAGACGGGACAAGGCCAAGACGTTATTATGGTTGGGACGTAATTGCAATGTTGTTGTACTATATATACAAAAATGGTGGTTTTTAAAAAGTTTAGAGGTATTACTGAGAATACGGCGCAGGTATGCCCTCTGATGCAAGGAGTTAAAGGGGGAATGATATACGACATTTAGATTACAGAGTTATATGGCTCCAACAGTTTCTTATGTATCATTTTATCATTAGTACGAGGAGCTCCTCCTATATTTACACCAAAAAATCTAATCTCACACCTTGAAACCAAACCAAAGCTTTGAATGGGTATCTAAATGTGCATTTTTCAATACACTTCCTCACGATGTGATCGACTCTTCCTGGTCTCGCCGCCATCATAATCATCTCTGCTATCCTTTGTGGAGGACCTATCCCTATCCCGATGCGAATCTCTAACATAATCGCGATTATGTCTCGAGCCGATGATGAAGGGCGCGACCTGTAGTCATTATCAACATTGTATGATTTTCCGCTGTCCTTTTGTTTCCGATCTCGTCGTCCTTGGCCTCGATCCCTATCACCACGATCACTTTCACGGTCTCTATGGTACCGATCATCCCTCCCCCTATCACTAGTGTCCGCTTTTCGATCCTCATAACGATTTCGCCTATCTCTGGCACTATCCCTATCAACACGTGTTTCGCTCCTACTTCCACGGGGCTTATGGACATCGCTCTCACTGCCGTCATAATAGGCCCGTTCAGAATGACGATCCTTATCCCTATCCCGATCTCTATCTCTTCCATTCAACTGTAAATTGTTATCCCTCCTTTCCCGCCAGCTATCCTGCCCGTCCTTTTTAACCGCTC
The DNA here is from genome assembly GCA_001660665.1 of Emergomyces africanus. NCBI lineage: Eukaryota > Fungi > Ascomycota > Eurotiomycetes > Onygenales > Ajellomycetaceae > Emergomyces > Emergomyces africanus. Next base: position 15,271 of record LGUA01000075.1, on the reverse strand, counting down.
CAGCCCCTTCCCCCTTAGCCAACCGATTGAACTCCTCTTGCGTCATCAACTCCCCAGTCTTTTTATTCCTCATAAGCACAGGAGTATATAGCCCCTCACCAGGCTTCTTCGCCTTCCTCATGGCCGATTTCCCCCAAGCGCCCAACTCAATTTCAGAACCACTACCACCTTTATCCTTTCCAGGAAGTTCTTTGGCTCCGATGCCGAGATATCCAGGCCTCCTCTCCGGCACGTGCGCCTTGAGCCCGGTGGTTGTAGCCTTCGCACTCGCATTCGAACCCCCATATTTGCCTCTACCAATAGGCTCCCCATCTTTCCATCCCATACCGCGCAATAATGCGGCCCCAAATTCCTCAACCGGAATGGCGTTATAGGCCTCCAAACCAGCTGGATCAGGCCTCGACGCAACATCAGCACGGAACGATTTCGTTTCATCGAACCGCTCTGCTTCCGCACCGTAGACTTCATCTCCATATTCATCCTCATCCCTCTCCTTCCTTTTCCCCGGACCCGGGATAACAAGATCAGACCGTCTCGTCGTCTCCTCGCCGCCCACTTTACTCTCCCGTATAATAGCTTGCAGGGCAATATCATCCTGCGTTAAGGGTTTCTTCGGCACTTCCCCCTCCCCCTGCCTGCCCTCCTCTTCTTTCCCCTCCTCGGGAACACCAGCATCCGACATGGGTATATCACCAGCTTGCCCCCCCGTCGCCTCCGGCTTCTCTGCAAGACTCAATCCAAACTTCATACTGGGGCCTTCAACATCTACCGCCGGCCCACTAGTCCCACCAGCAGCAGCAGCAGCATTCGCCTCCGCCTCCCTCTGCGCCCGTATCTCCCTCGGCAACAAATTCAACCCCCTCCTCTTCCTTTGCCACGGCCTCTCCTGCCAATTATTTTTGCTCTCAACTTTAATAACGAGCGGCTGCTTCTCCTGTTCCGCCCGCCGGTGGGCACTTATTGCACCGCCAGCTTCGCGGTCGAAGCCCGTCACTTCCTCCGCTATGGGAGCTTGATGGTCATTGTCTTCGTTATCGGAATCATGGTCGTGGAATGTGCGGGGGCGGCGGGGGAGGATTTCACTGGTGGACTTGGCGGAAGCGGAGGAAGGGCCGTTTGTGGGAGTGATAGAGGACGTTGGTTTCTTCTTTTGTGAGCTGGAGGAGAGGGATATGGAGAAGGGTTTGGTTTTCGAGTTTGTATTTGCGTCATCGGAAGACATGACTGCGGCTGGGGATCGCTACGGCAGCGGTAGTCAAGAAACGCAGAGAGAAAGGAAAACGGAATAAAAGAAATCCTGTGTTAAAACCGTTACGGTGTGTCATGGGTCTATCCGGGGAGTTGGAGGTGTTTTGTTACCTGGTTTAGTTACTGAAGCTAAGGCTGAGGTGGCGCAAAACTTTAGACGCCGTAAGCGCGACGCAACATAAAACATCCCTACACAAACTAGTATCAAGTCCTGAAAACAATCCAAAATCGACTGTTTACGGTTCTAATTTGTTTCTTATTTTCAGCATACTCAAAAAATAAAATAGACCTCATTATTCCTATATATTTTTTTACAACTGACCCACCTCCATACATAGTGCTATTAAAACAAGTCCTTGAACGGGTTAAAAGAAAAACAGCCAATACTACTAGTAGTACATTACATATCAAAGTCAAGTAAAATATCACGTTGTGCCAAAAAAGGAAACAGGAACAGTAACAGAAAATGGTAGCATGTTGTGAATTTCATGCTCAATTCCAGTTCAATCATTGCCCTCTCATCCCTCTCACCCCTCAACAGTTCATATATTCATTCCCTCTTCATGTGATTTTCATCTCTGGTGCCTACTGCATCCATGTTCGCCTCATTCACATCTGATCCATGCAACACAATGAAAATGAATGATGTCAAAACCACAAGAGGAAACTCAGGTCAATGGCAAAACATCCACCTCACTTAAATAAAAAGAAACAAAAAAAAAACAAAAAAAAAAAAAAAAAACAAAAAAAAAAAAAAAAAAATTGGGCTTCCTACCATCAATACAAATACACAACGGGGCATTAAAGAGCCACGCAAAATAAAATTGGCAACAAGTTTTTTTTTTTTTGGAATGGAAAGCAAAAGGGAGAAAAGAGAAGAGGACTAGAAAGAAGAGAAAGAAGAAAGAAAAGTTTTTGACTAAAAAAATTATTATTTTCAAAGGGGCCAGCGACAAAAGCCGCAAAACAACAGACGCGGAAAACGAAGCGAAAAGCCCCAACCAGCCCCAGTAGTAAGTAGCATACCAACCAAAGAGCATACCTAGCCCATATGGGAAACAAAAAAATCGATGATGAAACAAGAGAACAATCCCGCTCGCCTGCTACCTTTCACAAACGCATAAATTATAAAAGTAAAATAAAAGGGCAAGAATAAACAGGGAAGAGGAGGTGGCGGAGGAAGGAGTTTATTGAATAAAGGGTTATAAAGTGGGGCGGCGGGTGTAACGGGGGAAAAAAGGAAGAAAAGAAAAGAAAACCCTCATGAACTATATGTACAAGAAAGAGGGCACAAAAATATATGGAGATTTAAAGGGGTTACTGTAGTGGAGAGAGCCGGGGGGAGTGGGGTATGTGAAGGTATGGGTAGGGCTAGGAGTATGAGACGGGGGAGGTAGGTAGGCATGAACGGAACTACAGCGATTGCCAAAAGAAACGAGGGAAGGAAAATCATCCAGTATTTAGCTAGATGCCATTTGCGCCTGTGGCGGGCGCGGGCTCTTTCCCGCACCAGGGACTGCGCCTGGTCCTGGTCCTTGACCTGGACCCGGACCCGGACCTGAACCAGGCCCGCCTTGGCCACTCGTACTCCGATGAGACTGCGCTGTCGCACTTCGACCCTGCTGCACAGCAATGGCAGCATTCATCGCAGGCGATCCATTCACGACCATACGGTTCGGCTGCTGCGCGGTTTGGGCCACGCGCATCAGTGGTGAGTACCCTTGCGTCTGCTGGTGTGTCTGTATTGAAGCCGGCCCACCATTCGGCATGCTCGTGTGCGGGAGCTGGTGCATGTTACCATCATGGTGCATTTGGTAGCTAGTCTGCATGGATCCCAAGTTACCCGCCGCTGCGTTCATGGCTACCTGGGACATACGCTGTTGTTGGATGTGGTGGAGGCGTTCTGCGGCTAGTTTGTTGACTTGCTCTTGGGACATGTTTGGGTTGGTTCGCTGGATGGTGTTTTGTATGCTGGCTAGTGTTGGAATTCCCGCAGTATTGGCGAGAACGTTGGCATGGTTGAGTCTGGGAGAGGCGGTAGAGGCTCCCTGCGCAAGGGAGGCTGCATGGAAGGATGGGCTGTTGACCCCGCTTGCGGCTTGAAATGCAAGCATTGTAGCATTATTTGGATTCACGTTCATATTTCCCATGTTCATGTTGGGGGAAGAATGCGGTCCTTGAGGAAGGAATGACTGCTGCTGGCTTTGAAGTTGTTGCTGGCGTGACTGTACCATTCGTTGCTGCTCCTCTTGCACGCGATTGGCTTCGCGGATGATACGCGCGTTGTCCGGAGAAGCTTGCGTAGGGATACCTGGGCGTCCATTCATTGCCTGCGGAATTCCGGGCTGGGGAATCATCTTCAACCCCATGCCAGAATTCGGTATGCCGTTGACCGGAGTACCATTTGGCATTTGCATACCTGGATGGGGGCGGGATTGAACCATACCCGCATTGACTGGTAGGCCATTTGGAAGACCAGGCGCAGTGGGAATTCCCTGGATAACACCATTCGGAGGCGCACTAGCAGTATTACGCGGGGGAACCCCATTAAGCAAGCCTTGCTGGTTTGGCATTTGCCGATGCTGCTGCTGCTCGAGTTGTTGCTGTTGTTGTTGCTGCTGTTGCTGCTGCTGCTGGGCCTGTGCCTGGGCCTGCTGTTGTTGTGCAACACGTTGTGCCATCGCCATCTAAAACAAGCACGAAGTGGTTAGGAAAAAGGGCAAATGAATTAAACAAATGCAAGATAGGACTTACTCGCTGTGCTATCATCGCCTGTTTATACTGTTCCTGGCTCTCCAGGATCTTCATTTCCCGATCATGCTTCAGGCGACTGAACTCTGCCGGCGTCGATATCGGAGGCCGCGGCTGATTCACTTCATTAAGCTTGCGCGAAGCGGCCATATTGGTAGCTGTAAGGTAGAATGGAACCAGTTGTTAGCACGGGTACACTAAAGTTTCCGGCGGCTCATCTGTCATGTGAGCGGGATTGAAAAAGAGAATTTGAATTTCATACCATGCTGCTGCTTTTGAAGTAATGTTTCCCGCTTCTTAGATAATTTTCGCATGCCATCGAGAAGGGCCAAGTGTCTAGAGGACCGTTTCCGTTCCACTCTCATGGGTGTGGTAGGTCGTCTCCGAAGAACTGCTGTCGGTGTTGGTGGTGGGTTGCCACCCTGCTGCTGCGACTGCGCCTGTGCCTGCTGCTGCTGTTGTTGCTGTTGTTGCTGCTGTGCTGCAAGGACAGTCCGCTGGGCCGACTCCACTCTAGATGTGTATGCTCTAAAGTATGGAGTTTTCAGCATCTCCGTAGGAAGCCCTTCTAACTGAACCCACTTCTCAAAACATTCCCAAGGAGTACGCCTATCTGCGCCTGAAGTAAATAACGACGGAGGGCTTAGACAGGACGATATGAGCGACCAATTAAATGAGTATTCCTTAACAATCCTCTTGAGCTCGTCTTCTTCAGCGCATGTCCATTGTGAAGGCTGTCGCGACTCATAGAAACCTAGAGATGGCATCAAAAACTCTGTAGGAGGTCGGAATACTTGACCAGGATGGATACGATCACGTATATGTTTATTTTGTGGCTGGAAAAGGGCAACATTAGTCTGTTCCGGGGGGATCTCAATCGCATCAACATCAACGTCGTCATCATTATCAGAGTAATCATATCGGCTTCGTTTGCGAGGCGGTTGCTTGCTGGTAAATTTAAGTTTGCCCGTCGCAAATTTGGAAACGGGTACCAATTCCTTTCGCCATGACGAATCTGGCGGGCATTTAAACTGTGGTAAATTGGATTCCGGGCAAATACTGATAGGGGTGTAAAGCGGTAGTTCTTCGAGGATTTTTTCAAAGGCAGGAGTCCTTTCCATCCCAAATGTAAATTCGTCAGAACCAAGAGAAAATATTGCGGCGGGAACAACACCATCAGACAAATCTGGATGGATTTCATCGTTGAAACCTTCACTGACGGAGTCATCCTCCATGGATGAAATTAAATCAGGTGTCGGTTGAGAATGGTGCCCAGTCTCATCGTCCACGTCGTCACCAGATGATGGGACAGTTTTGCTAACATCGCTGTCGTCCATCATATCGGTCGCCGCGGGAGCCCGAATTGGTACACGCAGCTCCGCCCTGCGTTCATTACCACTGCCGACGTACTCTGCACACCAATCCGCACATCTCTTCGCAGCCGCAATTTTCCATTTCCGTTCTTCTCTAAAATCCGTACGCATCCATCTCATATGATCCAGCAGAATATCCCAATGTGTTCCTGGGCGTTCAGGTTCTGCAGATCGTTGTAATTGGCGAAGGGGCCAACGATTGGCGTGTTGCAGTTGGTATATTCGTTTTAGTGACCGGCAGTCCATCTGCTCATGATACTCAACGAAGTGGTTCGCGGTTGTAAGGGTTTTGTGGGCGGTAGAGAGGAGAGAGCTAAGGTGCATACTACGTGGAGGATAGTGCGCTTTGGCGTGGAAAAGGGTGAAGAGATAATCCTTTTCTTCATTCGGGGATCTGGCCTGTCCGGAAGGAGTGCGGACCAAATCTGCCGACTCCTTCTCAGCAGATGATTGTTGCTTGGGGAATACTACAGTCGAGAGCTTGCTTCTCTCCTTTTGGCTTTCCTTTTTGTCTTTTAGACGAGACCGGGCTTGTGAACTTTCAGATGACGCCATGGGCGACTCGGATACAACCTTATCAGGGGTCTTATCCACAGCTGACTTTGGAGTTTCCCCTAGGATCTCAGAAACGGATCTATGGCGAATAGCTCCTGAAGAGACTCTTGTTGTCATGCGCTCAGGCTGGAAATGACTCTGGCTAGTTCCACTCGGGGTTGATGCCTTTCGGGTTGCACTGGGCAGAGGCGAGCCACCGGCACCTTCGGGCCGATCAAGGGCGGTTGGCGCTGAGCGAGCTTCATTTGCTTTCGATACTGGCTCGGGTTTAAGTCCATTTGTGTCGAGACGAAGTGAGCCATTAACTGTGGGTCGAGTTTCGGAAGCAACAGTGGCTTTAGACTGCTTGGTCAAGACAGGTTCGTTATATTCGTCGGGTGGTTTCTTCGGAGAGAAGGAATTCTCGGGGGTAAGCTGAAAAGATGAAAATGCGGAGTCCTTGTATTGCGCAGTTTTGGTAGATTTCCCAACTGTAGCAACTTGTTGTTGTTGCTGCATGCTCGATTGCTCAGCTTCGAATTTCAGCTGCTCATCTGGAGTTGCTGGATGCCTGCGTGTAGCTGATACATCAGCTGTATCCGTGGTGGCCACTGGCATGCTTTCTCCATTCTTGAGAGAGGTTGGAGCTTCATTTTTGGATCCTAGTTGTGGCTTCTCCTTTGCTGGGCTGGTGGCTGGAGTTCTATCAGATACAGATGTGGTACTTGATAATTGACCACGGGAAGAAGCTGGAGATAGAGGCTGGTCAGTACTTTTCGGGGATACATCGGTAGCCAAAAAAGGTAAATTGCCAGCGTGTTTCCCATGTTGGCGTTGAGGGGCATCCGAAGTGGACAGCGACGCACCCGTAGCATTACTCTCAATCTCAGCCACGGTTTTCTCAGGGCTTGTAGACAAATCGCTTTGTGCAGCGGGAATCTCGCCAGTATCAGTTTTGGCCTGATCGTAAGGGGCATCATCCATATCAACATCAGTAACAGGAGTAACAGTAGCGGCGATCGTTTGTTGAGTGGAGGCAGGTGACGAGGCTTCCTTCTCACGTATGGCCTCATGAGAAGTGTTAGGTATTGTTTGGGGTATGGCCAATTCTCCAGAGCCGGCTTGGACTGCCACGGACTCCGTATTTCCAGTGTAGGTTCGATCCTGGGCTCTCAAATTATCCTGGGAGTCAACGTCCCCATAGTGACCTATTGAAGGCGACCTTGGTGACGAGACTGCAATCCCAACTGGCGAGAAAATAGGCTTATGCTTATGGCCATCCGTAATGCGATCTGTAGCAGCACTTGCACTTTGAGATCCATGGCTGAGCTTTTCGTCCCTTGGGGAAACTTGAGGGCGGGCGGTGACATCCGGTCGGCGAGGAAGAGTGCCTTCGTTGAAGAAACGACCTCTACAATACGGGTTTTTAAATATTAATATAACATACCCAGAGCAGAATATGCTTAAGAAAGAGTCCAGGAGCAGAATGTAACAGAGGGACATACTTGGTAATGTCGTTGGCGTCGAGGAATTCTTGTTCCCTCTGCCGGTACTGGATGTGTTGGGGGGAGCCATCGGTCGCATCAGGAAAACCCACGGTCGCATAGTAGAGCTCGCTCAATTTGCGCTTCCGCGACGACAAACAACGTCTAAAAATTACAGTAAGCGAATATTCGAGTTTGCAAGGGGTCGGAGTGAGTTTTGGATCGCTTGGAATAATTAAAATACATACGCGATCTCATCGTGCTTGGACTGTAGGAGCTCGTCACGGAGCATCGAGCCTTATCTCGGGCAGCCAACATCCGATTTACGCGCAGAAAGCGAGAAATATGGGGATAACGAGGGCATACAAGCAGAAAAAATCGCTCGGAATGGATGGAAATGATGGGGTTGTGATGGAAGTCTGAGGGCGCTGACGGGACGCGGGTGTTTGGTGAGGGCTGCTTAGTGGTTGAGAGGTGACTCTGGAAAATCGGGTTTTTGGGGGGAGAAAGAGAGAGGGTTTGGGGGGGGGGAAGGGAGGGTTTCGTAGTCAGCAGCCAACCAACCAGCCAGAGAGAGCAAGCAAGCAAGCCAAGGCAAGGCAAGGCAGGCAGGCAGGCAGTGGTACTTCCGATACAGTACTGGCTCTGGTGGTGGGCGAGGTACCTGGCTGGATCCTTCCCCCCCACTAAATAACGGAGCTTTGGTTTTAGCGGATGCCGCTTCTTGCCCATTTTTTATTTTTTATTTTTTATGTTTTATTTTTTTTATTTTTTTTTTGCTTTGCGGCAAAAGCCTACTACTATTATATACCTGAGCAAGAACAAGAATATATAGTATTCTATTTAGACTAATTACGGAGAACTGACTTCATATTACTGGGAACAATACAGGTTATAAATAAGAGGTAAATTATACCTTGGCTGTGCTTCTGTTGAATAACTATCGTATCATATTTTTACTGATATAATGTATATCCACAGCTATGGCAAAACGCAAGAGAGACGATGCTGGTCAGAAGCAGGAGGCAGCTAGGAAAGCTATCAAAGGAGATGCCAATTCGAATACGAATGCCCAGAAACAGGACCTTGCCTCGGATCAGGTCACTATCCAGATTATCACTGGATCATATGAACGAGTCTTGCACGGGATTACTGCGACTGTCTCCAAGCCGCCCACCGACAATGATAATAATAATGAACCAGCTCAGTCCGTTCAATTCGTAGACAACTTTTTATTCCAGGCCCATACCTCCGCAATCAAATGTCTAGCCCTAGGCCCCCTACCAGAGCAAACACAAAACTCCTCCTCAGCAGGGCCGCACAAGGTCGTGCTAGCTAGCGGAGGTACCGATGAGCGTGTCAACCTCTACACCTTATCAGCATGCCCCCCCTCAGCAGCTGATGGTGACAAGTTCCCCACAATTCCAACACTGGCAGGAAACAAGATCCTCGAAAACCCCAAGAATCGCGAGCTGGGCTCGCTGCTCCACCACTCCTCCGCCATCACCGCGCTGTATTTCCCTTCGCGCTCAAAACTGCTATCAGCCGCAGAGGACAATACGATAGCAGTCACCAGAACTCGAGATTGGTCTGTAGTGTCGACGATAAAAGCTCCCCGGCCGAAGGTACAGGGAAGACCCAGCGGGGACACTGCCCCACCGGGAGGTGCTCCCGCAGGCGTGAATGATTTCGCAGTGCATCCTAGCATGAAGCTCATGCTCACGGTGGGAAGAGGAGAGAAGTGCATGCGTTTGTGGAATTTAGTCACAGGGAGAAAAGCCGGCGTGCTGAACTTTGACAGAAAAATTCTGGAATCGGTCCTGGAGGGGAAATATAGCAGTGGGGAAGGGCGGAGGATATCATGGGACTCGGAAGGAGAAGAGTTTACTGTTGCGTTTGAACGGGGCGCTGTGGTATTTGGCATCGTAAGTTACACACACACACATGTATATATATATATACATACCTTACGCCTACTTTGCGCTGGTATCATGCGCACTTTACTGATATTTCGATTCTATTAACAGGACTCGGTACCCACGCGTGTATTACTTCCTTCTCCCCGAACCAAGCTTCATCAGATGAAATACATCGACGTGGGCATGTCCAGCGGGAATAAACGGGAATTACTCGCCCTGTCAACTGAGGACGGGAGAATTTTATTTTACTCCACCAAAACCAGTGTCTCGCCTTCAATCACAACTGCGTCTTCTAAAGACGAATCAAAGTCCGCTACCACTATCCCGGCAGCACAGCTTATAGCACAATTGGGAGGAAATGAACATGGCCAATCCACCCGCATCAAAGATTTCGAAGCCCTGCCCGTGAAGGCTCAAGGATGGAACAACACTACATTCCTCCTGATCACCAGTGGCAGCGACGGTGCTGTGAAACTGTGGGCGCTGACGGAGGCAGACTTCCCCGCAGCCCCTAAAAAAGATTGCTCGTCTGAAAAGGATTCAACAATCCAAAAAACGGAGCCTCGTCTACGTCTACGTCTACCAGTGCTAGTGCCAGCGCCGCTGTGACCCAAGTCGGCAAGCTTCTAGGCACGTATGAATCTGGCAACCGGATCACATGCATGAAGGCGTTCGTTATGCTGGCGCCTGATGCGGGCGAGTTAGACGACAGCGATTTTTCTGAGAGTGACGAAGGGAAGGAGGAAGAGGAAGAGGAAGAGGAGAGCAGTGATTCAGAAAACGAGGATTAACATATACTACTCTACCATATTTTCTATAAATTCTTTTGTGAGTCGTCAATTGAACTATGTCACCCCTAAAATCATGTAAGATGTACTCTTTTCATAAGCCAATTGCATGAGTACTAGTAAAGAGATAGTACAAGTAACGCTCCTGCTTCAATAGTATAATATAATAAACAACACATTCATATCAACAAAAGGGTCCTCAGTTTATCCAGACCATTTACATATCGTAATCTATAATAAATATTAAACATCTTCCTTCACAGAACCTAGGCTCTCTAGGCTCTATCTGCTCTTGGAAACAATTAATTAGGGTTGACGAATGGATGACTCAGTCAACCTGCCCACACGTGACTCAACTGACCCTCGTCGCCGAAAAATTGAAGACGAAGAAAGACTTCAACTACACCGCAAGCTTCAACCTGGACCAGATACCATCTCCTCCTGTTCTCGCGCTCCTTTTAACAGCTTATCCGATCCCCCGTGCACCCCGTTTGCTAGTTGCAACAGACGAGAGAGAGATATCCTCCTATCCTTCCTCCTAAGGGACCATAATCTGTACCCCACAGATAGGTTCTCGCCAAAGGGAAAAAAAATTACTCCCCTTTTAAACAATAGCGATTAACCAGCAAAATCACCTGCAACTAAACGCTAGGGCTGTCGAATATAAAAAACCGCCATCATGGCTACGCATAGCGACTATTCTGACGACGAGTCCCAACCGGGCTCCCCCGTAATGGGTAACGCCAACAACGTGGATGACATTGAAGACCAGGAACCCCTCGATCATGACCATGACAGCCAGTCCCTCAAATCCGCCATGAAGAGGGGAACTTCGCAGCCCCCAATTGCCGTGGAGAAAAAACCTGAGCTTCCAGAACAGCCAGATCCGCAGACTCTTGACCTGTCCACCCTAACACCACTGACACCTGAGATCATCGCACGGCAAGCGACGATCAACATTGGTACCATTGGGCACGTCGCGCACGGTAAATCGACGGTGGTGAAAGCTATCTCTGGCGTGCAGACGGTCAGATTCAAGAACGAGCAGGAGAGAAATATTACCATCAAGTTGGGCTACGCCAATGCCAAGATCTACAAATGTGATAATGAAGAATGTCCTCGCCCAGGCTGCTATAGGAGCTTCAAGAGTGAGAAGGAAGTGGACCCCCCGTGCCAAAGAGAGGGATGTTCAGGCAGATATCGTCTTCTCAGACACGTTTCGTAAGATTACTCCTATCTCCCTTTCGATTTATATATATATATAAAATAATCATTTAATAACGATCGTAAAAAAAAAAAAAAAACAGCTTCGTCGATTGCCCCGGACACGACATTCTCATGAGCACTATGCTTTCAGGCGCCGCGGTCATGGACGCAGCCCTCCTCCTGATCGCCGGTAACGAAACTTGTCCCCAACCGCAAACCTCAGAGCACTTGGCCGCCATCGAGATCATGAAACTGAACCACATCATCATCCTCCAAAACAAAGTCGACCTCATGCGTGAAGACGGGGCGCTACAACACTACCAGTCGATATTGAAATTCATCCGTGGCACCGTCGCGGATGGCTCGCCCATCATCCCCATCTCCGCCCAGCTGAAATACAACATCGACGCCGTTAACGAGTACCTCGTCTCTCACATCCCCGTCCCGGTCCGCGACTTCCAAGCCGCCCCGCATATGATCATCATCCGTTCCTTCGATGTCAACAAGCCCGGTGCCGAGATCGAGGACCTCCGCGGCGGTGTTGCTGGAGGCAGTATCCTAACCGGCGTGCTGAAACTCGGCGATGAGATCGAAATCCGGCCTGGTATCGTCACCAAGGATGAACAAGGCAAAATCCAATGTCGACCCATCTTCAGCCGCGTCGTCTCCCTCCTCGCCGAGCAGAATGACCTCAAATTCGCCGTACCGGGCGGCCTTATTGGTGTCGGAACTCGGGTCGATCCTACCCTCTGCCGTGCCGATCGTCTGCTCGGTTTCGTCCTGGGCCACCGCGGCCGTCTCCCGGCCATCTACACGGAAATCGAAGTCAACTATTTCCTTCTCAGACGATTGCTAGGCGTCAAGACCGCGGACGGCAAACAGGCGAAGGTATCCAAGCTCACGAAGAACGAAGTACTCATGGTTAACATTGGATCTACAGCCACGGGCGCGAAGGTCATGGGTGTCAAGGCTGATGCGGCCAAGTTGAGCTTGACGAGTCCTGCGTGCACGGAGGTTGGAGAGAAGATTGCGCTCAGTCGACGGATTGATAAACATTGGCGTTTGATTGGGTGGGCGAATATTGTCGCGTAAGTTCATTCAATTCCCCCTATTTTTTTTTTTTTTTTTTATTTTTTTTTTCTGTCTTGTTTTTTACTTCCCGATCAGTTCTGAGATTATACTAATCATTTTTATTTTCCAGCGGCAACACCCTTGAACCAATCTCAGACTAAACGCATCTCCTTTTCCAATTTCATTTCTGCTTTGCTCTTTTTCATCCTCCGCCCCTCCCATCTACCTCATACCACTGCATGTAGAAGAAAATAGAAACAAGAAAATTTACGGTAACTCGAAAAATTGATTGGCCGCCTGGACTCGCAGATAAGCAATTGGCCAAAGCTTGTTATGCTGGTACGGAAGTCCGGATGCGATAAGGAGTCCGGCGGGGTGGGGAGGGGAAATCATTTGAGCAAAGGCTCTCATTGCATTGCGAAGAAGGGAATAAAATAAAAAAGGATGGATATATAAAATTCAAAAATCGTATGAAAAGAAAACGAAGTCATGTTCTCCCAACACCTGTTCTTCTTAACCTCTTACAACCAACCAACCCAACCAATTCTATCACTGATCATGCAAATTTATGCTGCATGTTTTTTTTTTATATATTCTCCCCCCCACAAACCCCTGCCCCCCCCCCCCTCTCCTCATGCCTGCGCCACCGAACGAGTTCCCTTCTCCCTTCCATTTTTGATAACGGTGCTTTCTTTTAATTCCTTTTTTTTTTTTTCCGAAGTTTAAGAGATAGAAAAATTCCACAGCTGGCTTTTATTTTATGTTATTTTATTTTTTAATTTTTTTTCATCTAACTCGGGGGACGTTGTTTAAAAAATGCAAAATTTGTTCGGATAAGCATGGTTTTTCCCCCCTGCAATGGAATATATTATATTTTGCTTTTCTGCGCTGAAATCAGCTCATGTTCACAAATTTAAAATAGGTTGTATCCCGTTTTCCCTTATTTTTGTCTGTCTCTTGAATTTCGTTTGCGCCTCTTTATCTTGTTGATCTTGGGTGTTATTTATTACAAGACAACATCGATTGATATTAAAAACCCGAAATGGGCTAAATAGGTCCGTCGATTAAAAATATCCTGTCGCTTTCCGAAACTAGCAGTAGTAGTAATGATACCAAATAAATAATATTAAAGTATGCATACACGCATTCGGATATCAATTCTAACTGGTATAGGGCAAGAGGGCAACGACCCTCCATTTAATACTTAAAAAAGGGTTATTATTTATGAGAGATGTCGTAAGAGGGGGCTCGTTTGCGGCAGGACCACAGTGCACACAGTGCACAATGTACACACATATATATAGGGTAGTTATGCATGTATGGGGTGACGACGGGAGATAGGCAGAAGACAGCGTGCATAGAAACCTTGATAATCACATGAATTATAGGACAAATTATCTTTTTACCCGCCGCGGACTGGAATTGCTAACCATGCTTCAAGGCTTCGTCTAACAAAATCAAGGTCTGCCGTGTCTGGCAAAGTTAAGCCTAGAATCATCATTGTTTTGTTAAAAACATATGTATCCAAAGAAGAGGAAGGGAAATGAACATCAAGTCCTGATTCTATCCGCCGCGCTCCTTCTATTCCATTCCATTTCGCCGTCCCGCCCCGCCGCAACAGCCAGCATAGAAGTACATATATCGTACACTACCCCGACGCATACTCTAAATACTTTAGAACAAGTTCAGTTCAGCACAAAAGGACAAATGAAAAAGTAATAAAAATCGCAAAACATCCCCTCCCCTTTTACCAACTCAAATACTTCCTCCCCCTGGACCGTCTCCTCGCCAAAATCTTCCGCCCACTCTGGGTCTTCAATCTTGCCAGGAATCCATGGCGCCGCTTCTGCACGCGGCGGCTCGGGTTATATGTATCACGCTTTGCCCCCAGGGCTGCTGAGGAGGAGAATGGGCGAGAACTAGAGCCAGGGGTAGACAACGCTGGTGATAATAGTGAGCCGGTCGTCATTACTGTTGTAGTTGATTGTGCGACGGCGGCGGTGGGTTGTTGGAGGAGTCGGAAGAGTGGTGATGACTGTGAGGAAATGGTGGTGGTTGGCCGTTGTGCGGGGAGGCGGCGCTGCTGGGAGAGGAGATGGGAGAAGGCGCGGGATTGTGATTGCGCTTGCGATTGGAATCGGAATTGAGGCCTTATTGAGAGGAAGGGAGTGGAACGGCTATAGTAACGGTTTGAAATTGGTTAATTAGTTTGGAGAGTGTTTTTGAGGAATATTTGAGGGACAGGAATAATAGAATAATACCGTGGGAGGGAGCCAAGGAGAGATTCCGTGGTGAAGAGCGACATCGGTGCTCTTTGGCAGCGGATGCACGCCATTTTGAAACTAGATCGACCAAGCGGAGTGTAATGGTGGTGGGAGACGGCTGTTTGGTTGATATTTATTGCGAGGACCTGAAGGTTGCTGACCTTTTGAAGTTGAGTTTTGAGGTTTCAAGCAACGAAGCCGAAGCAGCCAATGGGGGCGGAACCTGGAAAATTTTTGTCCGAGATCTTTAGTTAACTAATTTTTTGTTGAATTGTTATTTTTTTATATTCACGACCAAAAAGCTCGTGAATGGCTATTTGTGAACCTTTTACTTGCTTCTTTCTCATCCTGTGCAATATCTGATACCTTCAATTATCTCTCCATACCTCTCAATATCAAATTTCTATAAAAATGAACACCGCAACTGCGTCCCGCCCTTGATCACACCCGCAACGAGACAGTAAACACCTACCACCAGACCACCGCACGGGAGCAAAACCTTGCCCAAGTGAGCCACAGATAACAAACAAAACCAAAATCCCGAGAAGAGAACCAATCTTCAAAGGAAAGAGAAAGGAGAGAAAAAAAACAACAACAACAACAACAACAACAACAACAAAACAACAACACAAG
>LGUA01000749.1:0-11361 GCA_001660665.1 Emergomyces africanus | reverse complement strand
TTACCCCTTACGGGCCCTGTGCGACCTCTCATGCTCTTCCTCCTCCTCTGCATAGATTACGACCCTTCCCCCGTCTTTTTTTTCCCGTTCTTTAGCATCGTCGCGTTCGCTTGACCCTCCTTAATATTTTAACCTAGGAGATAGAGAGGTTTCCTCCTTCTCCTTCAGTTGCGTTAGTGGTCTATCACATTTGCATCAGATATGGCGTTCTCTTCTCATTTTGGTGAGATTTTGGGCATGGTTTCGGGTTCTTTTCTGCCCGGGTTATTTTTCTTCGTTCTATATTCTATTTGCACATACATATACGCATGTTGGGTTGAGTTCGGATATTCATTGGCATTATATAAACTATCAGGGAACATTGAACGAACAAAAAGAGATTTTATAAATCAAAATTAGATTTTACATCGCCCTTTTCAATTTTTCCATCAATTTTTCATTTCGTTAAATCACTTTCTGCTATGCGCACCTTAACCCATCTTCTTGCCATCCCACCCTCACAGCAATCCTCAGCATTCCATTCATCCTAAACAATGCCATAGGGAGGCAACAGGTATTGGGGTTAGCAAATAGGCGCCTTCATATGTGCCGTTTAATCTCTCTCTTCCTGTCTCTCTCTCTCAAAAAAAAAGGGCCACCGCCCTTCCCAAGGCAATATTCCGTTTGGGTTAAGGGTCCGAAAAATTGAGCCTTTTCCTCTTGCGGCGGGGAATAGCTAATAGGCAAGCCAACCTGGCAAATCACACACTTTTTCGCCGATGAGGTGGATAACATCAGATTCATATCGCTTTCAGCTCGAACCCAGTTATTTTAATCAGGCCTCTTAACCCTCCTGTCGGCATCTACCCAATCTTGCAGCACACGCTCATACTCCCCAACGTGAATAGCACCAGCTGAGAAAATCATCACAGCCTCAATATAGATCGATCTAAAACCTCATTGGGCGACGATGAATTGCGATTTGATGGGTGCGCCGCTTTGTGGGAGGCGGATGGAAGTGGCTCAGGCGACAATCGCTCCCTTATATAGCCAAGCACATTTAACCAAGAGCCAACCTGGAGATCGGTGGCTTTGAGTGATTCCAGGAGTAGATTGACATCCACAGAAATGGAAGGGATAGGCCGTGATGTAATGGGATAATTATGGTCTAATGTGAGACTGCCGATTGAGATGTTGTACGAGGAGACACTGGCAAAGGTATTAGTTTTTAAATGGAGTTCCACCAGAGATTAGAATTAGGGCTCCCATTGTTTATAACTTCAAGTTGGTATTTCGCAGATCAGATAAATACACATGTAATGACGTAGTGGTTTGATGTGTAGCAAAAACTTACCATCCAAGGAAGCGTACCTTTGACCCTGATGGCAGCCTCGGGATTTCTGAGAGAAATACCCGCGTTGCAGGGAGCGGGTCGGCGGGGCCCTGGCTCATGGTAGGGGGTATAGGGGACTTTTAATTTTGTTCAATGCCATATTTTCTTAGAGAATGGGATATACAATATCCATTTCAAGTTCTTCTGTCTGTCCATTTGTTACTTATGTTCGGGGTCAAAAATTGGGTTTGGTTGGAGCTGCCAATACTGAGCTGACATAATTAGAACTGGCAGGTTTCATTTAAAGTTGTGCACGTGATGATACTGCGGCGGGTCGGGTGTCATTCGTAAGAGCCTCACCAAACAACGACGATGGCCACGATCAGATGTTCCTCCACACGACTCACGCCGCCAACAACTGACCAATATAGCTATACCTTCTACTTATCTCGTCCTAAACACCGTTTCTTCACTTTAGTCTACTCCGTTTCACGCTTTATCACCTCATAACCCAGCCCTTTGCATACCGCCTGCTGTGCATTTCTGCCGCCTGATCGTCCGTCCCGCATTGCCAACTTGGCCGCGCTCGCATTAGAACCCGGATTTTAGGCCACATCTATCACTGCCGTTATTTATCCACATCCTACACTTTTGTCGATTCGATCGGTTTTCAGAGCTCCCCAACCACTTTCTGACCGTCACTATGTGGTCGTGGTTTGGCGGCGGATCCGCTCAGCAGCGGAAGGATGCACCCAAAAATGCCATCCTCTCCCTGCGCCAACAACTCGATATGCTTCAAAAGCGAGAGAGACATTTGGAAAACCAAATGGCAGAACAAGATGCTATAGCCCGGAAACACGTCACTACAAATAAAAACGGTATGTGCTAATCAGAGGTCAAAATGTTGGGGCTCAACCCCATTTCACAGCCCCGAAGGAGCGGGAAACCGGCCTTAACACCTCCTAAGTCTTGCTATGACTTTTGCCTATATCCTTTTTGTAGTCATTGTCACTAATACTGTCTCTTATATGTATAGCTGCAAAAGCTGCTCTACGACGGAAGAAAGGCCATGAGCGATCCCTCGAACAAACAAGCGCGCAGATCATTCAGATTGAACAACAAATATCCTCTATCGAGGCGGCAAATATCAATCAAGAAACTCTCCTCGCAATGAAGAACGCCGGAAATGCTATGAAACAGATCCACAGTGGGCTTACGATCGACAAAGTGGACCAGACCATGTATGTAACTTGGCATCATCTCTCCAGCTCCTTTCACCGACAATCGAGGTCCATGACGTATTTTGGGATAAAGTAGCAGCAGGTCTAATGGTATATGACCAATAGGGACGAACTACGAGAACAACACGCGCTCAGCGAAGAGATTGTAAATGCCATAACAAGCACCTCCATAGGCGAACCTCTAGACGAATCGGAACTAGAAGCAGAACTTGAGGGAATGGAACAGGAACAGATCGATGAAAAAATGCTCAAAACGGGGACTGTACCGGTGGCAGACCAACTTGGTACTCTACCTGCAGCCGCAAATGGACCACGTGAGCTATCATTCCCCTTTCTTATCATTTGCATTTCATTCGGGTTGGAAAAAAGAGGAGCCAGCACTAACGCATCATGTGCTTCTAGTCAAAGGTAAAGAAAGGGCCACCGAAGAAGAGGAAGATGAGGAAGCAGAACTGGCAAAGCTGCGAGCCGAGATGGCAATGTAATGCGCAAAACGTTTCTTTTCTTCTTTTTATGTATCATGAGAAATGGGAATAAGATTAATACACTACTTGCCATTTCGAGTGCATTCGGCGAATTATCTCCCCTATAATTTTGGCAGAGAATACAGCATTACATTTTCCGGAATCTCACATGTTACCTGTCCTCCGATTTATTTCCCTCCGATTATTTCGCTGGGTCGAGGATTGGTTTCAGTATGAGTATCTCCTGTCATCAGTAGCGCATATTCTACTTTCTTCGCCCGTTCTCCATTTTTATTGCTTCTTCCTGCCTCTATGGCATTGCGCTAGTGTTATTTCCCACCTTGTATTGCCGTTCATATGGTTTCTCGTTTTTTGTCTCCAATTTTTTTTGTCTGCTTATGACTGTGCCTCCTTTGCTATGTACTCATGGATATGATGATGAGATGGTAACCATTCTCCTGGCGTTTTTTCTTTTGCTCCTTTCTCTGGGTTCGCTACATTTCACCGTAACCGACAATATATATATAAAGAGTCCCCCATTTATATATATTTGCACTTTTAACACGATATTGATGTTGAGGTAAAACCCAAATCCACACAACCCATGATTTTCGTCGTACCAGCTGTTCCATTTCTTGTTTCCCTTTCCCCACATTCTTCTAACAAGATCTAGACCAATCTACTGTCAAGTTAGCCTTCGATACTTTCATAATTATATTTCTTTCTTTCCTCCCCCCCTTCACACTGAAATGGAAAAAGTGTTTTGTTTACATCTGTCAATGTTGGCGGCCAGGGCTTGCGGTCAGTTCACCAGTCCTAAATAAAGCATCATATATTGATTATCTGTTACAATATCTCCCTTCCACTGAAAATATGAAATAGTCGAAGGTTTATTTTATTTATCTTAACCTGAAGAGTGTTCAGTGCATGCATGATGAATTGAAGAATGCCCGGGACAAGGAAACAGAGCGGAAATTTTCCAAATATATGGGGCGGGAGACCTCAAAATAGGAGGGATAAGGTGAGGATATTAAATAGTTCATCTATTAGGCAAGACAGTGCAATAAAGTCGTTACACTTTGCTTGCAAACTGAAAAGTAGCAAGCAAAATATAGGTTTTTTTCTCCAGGTCCAAAAGAAAAGCAAGACAAACAAACCAAAACAAAAACAATCAAACAATGAAGCAACAGACATTGAAATAATCATGTTTCATGTTGTGTATTGAGAATCAGTGCTTCCACTTAGCATGCGCTCGCTTCCCAACCCAGCTTTGAACCTAGCTTGAATTAACCTAACCCAAAAAAAAAATAGAGGAGGGGGAGTCACAGCCAAAGATATATGATTTCATTCCCTTCGTTTTCTCATTCGTTCATAAAGAAGGGAAAAGAGGGGACATACAAAAACGATAAACAGGCAAGAGATAGATATAATGGGGTAATAAAAACGGAAGAGGAGGATCAGATCATTAACTATGTACCAGCCGTTTCCAAAACCCGTTGGCAGAAAATGCAAAAAAACTTGGTGGTGGTGGGGGGGGGGATAACCAAATGTTCCAGCCCGCCAATGCCAGGAGAAAGGAAATTAAAAAACAACATCACTCCTCATTCAAACCTGCTATAATCCCCTTCAAAGCATCGATAATGACTGATTCATCCTTTGGTTCGCCACCAGGGAAAGAGCTTTCGGTCGCGCCATTGAGTACGCGGTCGCGAGCACTTTTTAAGACTTTGGAGATGTATTCTTTATCTTCGTAGTCTTCCATCAGGACTGCTTCGAAATTATCTATGGCTTGGTTTGCCCGATCAAGGAATGATGGTTCTTGTTCTGGAGATGAGGGGGAGGTTGGATCGTTTGATTCGATGCTGATGGTGCTGGTGGTTCTGGTGGTGCTGTTGAGGGTTGCTGCGGTTGTTGCTGCGGTTGCGGCTGCGGTTGCGGCTGCGGTTGCGGGTGCTGTTGCTGTTGCGGTTGCTGTTGCTGTTGCACTTGCTGTTGTTGCTGTTGGCTCTGCATATGGGGAGGCGTTTGGGTTGAAGGGGGAGCTGGAGGCTGAGATGGAGGCTGGTACTGTTGTTGAGGAATCGTTTGGGGAGCAGGAGGGGGTTTAGTAGAAGAGTTATTGGAGGGAGGTTGCAAAGTATTTTGGGGGGATATGGGGGGGTATGATTGAAAAATTTGTACTGTTCGGGTGGAGGTGGTCGATGTTGCTGTGGCGGTGGTGGTTGTTGCTGTTGTTGTGACGGTTGTTGAGGTTGTTGAGGCTGTTGAGGTTGTTGGAGCTGCTGCGGCTGCTGCGACTGTGAAGGCGGAGGCGGAAGTGGGCGATGCTGCTGTTGCGACGGTTGTTGTTGCGGCTGCTGTGCCTGCGATTGTGGTGGTGGAGGTGGAGGCCGTTGCTGCTGCTGCTGCTGTTGCTGCTGCGCTTGTAATATTTGCGGTGGCGGTGCTGAGGCATACGGTGACCGATAAGTCGAGGTAGTAGGAGCTGCAAATGTTGGGGGAAGATTATTACGCAACACGTTGGGAAGTGAGAATTGAGCAGCTGGGTTGGGCATGGCATAGGGGCTATTATGTGACGGTGGCGCAGCTCCTCCCAGAGAAGCTTGATTGTTCCTACCGGAGGGTACGGGAACGGAAGAGAGTTATGCCGCTCAGCCATATTGGGCCGAGAGGTATTGAACTGCGTGCCCGGTGTTGATGTCAGGTAGGTTTGATTGCTTCCGAGGTTTTGCGCGGCAGCCTGTGAAGGAGGAGGGGGGGAAGGTCTCCGTTTCTTTTCCTTATCAACAGATGCTCCCGGTGTGAGCTTCCATGACCACCCCTTTCCATCCCTTTCCGCATGCTCAAATAAATGAGCATTGCCGTTAAGGTTGTGGCGAACGCTCGATGTCCAGCCCTCAGTTTCGCATCTGAACCGGAAATATGGATACTTGAGCTTCAGGGCGCGATATATTTGTTTCAGTGTCATTGGCGTCTGGGAGTCGGTGAGGGCGTCGAAAATTAGGACCGCATAGTTATATGGAGGCTTGGCAAGGTCCTCGCTTGTATAGAAGCTCTCCGGAGGATAATCAGGGGACGGAGATTTAGATGGTTTCCGCTTTTTCACAGGTGTCGGTTTGGGGAGATCCTCAACCCCAATGGCAGCGTTAGCATCACCGCCTTCAATCGACAACATGACTGTGTCAGCGGAGTTTGAATCCGGCTTCTTGCGTTTGGTGTATTTGCGCTTCTCCGCCTTCGCGCTTGAAGGATCTTCTTGGCCAGAGTCTTTCCCGGTTTTACCACTCTTCCCACGAATTGAAGGAGGAGGTGGTGTTACCCCACCGTTAGCTTCACGTTTGGCAGCCAGTTTTTGTTCCCGGGCTATTTCAGCACGTTCTCGTTTGGACATGATACCGTCTTTTGGGGGACGACCAGGCCCGCGACGGCGAGCGGGCTGCGATGAGGCTTCTGGGCTGGCTTCCATTGAAGCTTTTGACTTTGACCCAGATTCATTACCGGACTTCTTCGTTCGTGACCGATCTTCAGCTCCACTGATATCTGAGCCATCTGTGTCCATATTATCCACCTCTACATCACTGCCAGGTCCAGCAACCTTCTCTGCCTCTCTTCGAGCAACCGCCTCTGTTTCCTCTTCATCGATTATTGTCGGGTCGTCTTGCTCTGCTCCAGTTTCACCGACCGGAACGTCGGGAAGGACAAACCTCACGCGTACTCCACCGATTTGAATAAAGTCACCACTATGTAGCGGCCTTACTTGACCTGGTGCTAGCCAATCTGCCCCCATGAATGCTCCGTTCCTCCCAATGACCTCCATTTCGAACAGATTGCGGTCAAAGTTGTACGCTATTTTGACATGTTTTCGAGAGATGCCGCGGTGAGTGGCGACAGAGCCATTAGTAGGTGCAGGAGGATGTATTGGTATCGTTGGGCAGGCATCAGGAGAAGGTAATAATGACAACGTATCGACAGGTTTAGGGTCATTTCCGGAGCGTAATGACTGCATCGCAAGAGCATTATAGTCTTTGGTTACTTCTGGGGTTTCGAGTGGAGTAGGGGGCATTTCTGCAGCGGACATGTGCAAAGTGGGACGTCGTTGTTCGCCATGTGATGAATTTGATGATTTCCAGCTCACTTGGGGGGGGAATTGTTGAGGAACGTCAGGGTCGAAGCCCATGATGCCACCTCTATCGCTAACCACGCTACCCATTATAGCGCTTCCTTCATGTTTTACTCTATTCGGAGTGTAGGACTTATTGCCCCCGCTTGAGCTTTGCGCTCTCGCCTGTCTGGCTTGAAGCTCCCGCTGGAATGCGGCGCGCGCAGCACGGACATCGCGACCGAGGATAAATGAGTAGGTATTAACGTAGAAATGCCCATCATCGAATTCTAATTTCGCAAAGGCCTGAATACGGGGTTCGGATCCGGCGACAGATTCCGGCGCAACATGAGAATTTTCTGTATCGCCATGCGTTGGGGGATCGGGATAGTTGACAATACGTGGTGCTGGGCCGGAAGTCATGTCTGAAATAAAATAAGAGTCCGTGAGTAATTCGTTTTGTCGCAGCGCTTCCTTCGCGTTTTTAGGTGTAGCAAGAGGTAACAGCCCGGAGCAAAGATTTTCTAATTCCTCCTCCATCTGATTATTGTTGTTCTGTAATGTCTCCGAATTAACGTCTGGATCTTTCGACATATTTCCACCTTGGGTTTCCGAAGGGATGTCCACAAGCATCTCTTTATCCGTTTCCGGAACCCCCTTTAAATCCTGGTCCATTCCACCAGCCGCCTCCGCAGGTTCAGTCGTCTTATTCGGGCCATTCACATCGTCTTTCTCCTGGACCTGGGCCACAGGAAGTTCTAACGGTTTTTCAGGTGCGGTACCTCCATCCACTGATAAGTTTTCCGGTGCGCTTTCAGTTTGTGGGGGCTGTTGGGGTGGTTCATTTGTCGTAGGTTTATTGGCGAAAAGTTGGGCAAGAAGAGCGCTTGCGGCACTCTGCTTTTCCCGATCGGTTTGTTTCTTGTAATCATCTGCAGATATCGAGTCAGCACCACAGACGGCTATCATAGAAATATGAGGAAATCCCATACCCGACAGAGCGGAGAAGGTGTTTTGCGCGGTTTGGATGTTTTTCGGCACATCGAGCTTTGAGGGGAGGTCAATCTCAGTCGGGATATCCCGCTGGTGGTCGCCGAGATCGTACGCAGACCTATCTGGCGCCGGCTCATGAGGCGTATGCCCCATCAGCGACGTCGTCAGAGTCTGAGACGACGACATTGCATGAACTTGCCAGGACTAACCCAACCAGCTCAAGCTCAAAGCGGTGAAGTTGAAAAGAATCCAGACGATTTTCTCGGGTTCCGGCGCAGCTGCGGTCCACCGTAGAAACCCTGCGATGGGACACGCCACACTAGGCCGGTTGGGGACTAGTCACTTCTCGCCTGGCTGTCTATATTAGGGTTAGCGGTTCTGCTGACTCATCCCCGACATCTCAACCTTTGTGCTGCCTGCCTGCCTGCCTACTTACGTGGGTAGTAGTATCTTCCCTCAAGCTTTCCGTTCGTTGCCTGATTCCTGCTCAAGATATGATTGAGTTCCGCTTGGATGGGTCAGACATGCACCACCTCTATGTCGAGTGACAGCTACTGTTTCGTTATCAACAATTTTGCTTTGCATATATGTAGTATGCATGTATGTACATACAACTTTCGTGAGTGATATTGAGTCAAGCAATACCTTACAGCGTCAAAGGCAGCATACCAGTCTACCCAACTTTGAAAATTCGATTTCCCCGGCTCCTCTACAACTGTCTCCATTCCTCTGAATATTAAGGTCTGGATATGACGGATCTTCAGCAATGCTAGATAGTAGTTTTATTGAAAAGTTCTTCTACAGCTCTCCTGAAACAAAGGACAGTAAATTTACCGTGCGTGGCCTTAGGGATGAATCATATGGAGCCTGGCTTGGAAAAGACAGGATGGAAAGTTCTACCCAAAGGGGATTTGTTATCTTAATAGAATATGGATGAATATATGATGCCGATAGTTTACTCAGGGTTTGGCCCAGTGGATGGGGATACAGCAAGGACGACATCCACAGTTCCACTATGAATTGAAGTCCTACGAAGCAAGGCCTCATTGGCCAGATGATGAAGGCAAAGACAGCCAAAGATACCTCTTGTAGAGCTGCGTTGCATTTTCTGTGATTCCAGAGCATAATTGACTGCTATGCAGCTCTTCGATGTGAACATTGGCAACGGAGGAGATTCAGTTGGACCCGCTTGCGTTGGGCTCCAAATTTAGCTTCAACAAGTAAATCATTAGGTCCCTGGATGACAAATCCCTAGAACAGATCGATTGGCCCAGTGGTCAAGGCGCCCGCTTTACAGAAAATCGCGGGAGATCGCAGGTTCGATCCCTGCATCGATCATTAGTATGCTTATATTTTTTCCTTTTTGCTTTTTCCATCTTCTAATAAAGTTTGTACTGTACATACTTTATCCGCAATATATTTGCAGAGCATAACTTGTAATTCTCTAGCACCTACCAGCTACGGAGCACAAAAGTTAACTTGGGCATCGAACTACACGCTACTAATTAATATCAACGCTTAATGCCTTCTAGAGTTTGAATATCCTGTTCAATAAGGTGCCGTATGACGCCCTTTTTTATCTGCAGTCATGATTTCATACTATGTATACCCCAATCCTGAATAAGCGCTGCTCCGTGAAGATATAGGGTGTGATTTGTTGGATGATCATCAAACTAACTCATTTCTCCAGAAACCAAACATTGAACCGCGATACAATTTCAAAATTCCAGCGGTAGAAGAGGATATAATAATAAAATCTACACCCGGAAAACTACTATTCAATATACATCCATATCCATATACTACTATAATATAAGTACTGCGTACATACTATATAACACCTGAAGATATGGCACCAAAAGGCAACAAAAGAGCCGCGAAAGAACCACCACCATCTGCCACCACCAAAATACCTACCCCACAGCAAAACAGCAACAGCAACGACGACAACAGCCCTCCAAACTGGCCAGCCCTAAAACCACTCATCCCCACCTCTGATCTACACCTCGAAACCCTCCTCGACGACCAAATCGTCATAATCCGAAACCTCCTCACCTCAACGCTATGCAAAACTTATGTCACTTTTCTCTCCTCGCTGCCTCTTGTCACGACTCCCAAACGGCCCAAAA
This sequence comes from Emergomyces africanus, assembly GCA_001660665.1. NCBI lineage: Eukaryota > Fungi > Ascomycota > Eurotiomycetes > Onygenales > Ajellomycetaceae > Emergomyces > Emergomyces africanus. The sequence goes on along the minus strand of LGUA01000749.1, from coordinate 1,123 downwards.
AGGACGAGGCCGTGCGCATCAATGACCGCTTCCAGGTGCATGATCCGGCGTTTGCGGAGCGGCTGTGGAGCTCTACCGCTTTGAAGCAGTTGGTTTCGGAGGAAGGGGTTGATGATGCTAGTGCTGAGTTATGGGGCGGTGAGGTCCTTGGTTTAAATCCGAATATAAGGATTTATAGATACCAGCCCGGACAGCTTTTCGATAAGCATTGTAAGTGTTTTCATTTCATTTCATTGCTTTAATCTCCATTTCACTGTTCTCCTGTAGTATGAGGATTATCTTGGGGTAGGAGTTATGAAATTGTAGTGGTGGTGGCTTTTATATTTTATATATATATATACCGGTATCCATGCTACCAAATCCTTCCCCCCAGCCCCTCCCGCCCCTAAAGGCTGATACATAAAAACCCTCCCAGAAAATGTCTCCCCCCTCCAATCTTCAGTTTCCCTTCCCATTCATCTAACTAACAATTAACCCCCCCTTCCCCCCTCCCAATAAAAATCCCTCCAGATGACGACTCCGTCTCTCTCACCATACCTTCAACCAACACCACCCCAACCATCCGCGCAAAAACCACCTGGACCCTCCTCATCTACCTCACAACCTGCACAGGCGGCGAAACCGTCTTCTACCCGGAAGAACCCCCTTCAAAGACAAAATCAAAATCATCAAAGGCATCACTCCAGCCGGAGCCACTAATTGTCAGCTTGGAGACGGGCATGGCACTCCTGCATCGGCATGGGGAGCGGTGTCTGCTACATGAAGGCCGGGAAGTGAAGGGTGGAGAGAAGTGGGTTATTCGGAGTGACTTGGTTGTTCGGAGATGATGATGGTTGAAAAAGCCGGGGGGGGTGGTGTTTTCTCTTGTTGGTATTTTACTTTATATGAAGCAGGATAGCGATTGTATACCTCATATAAAAGAGTGTATAAATATCCCTACTAGTCTATATGATAACATGATAGTGTAGTGGAGAATAAACGATTTGCAAAAGGGTCCCCCAGTAGGGTGGAAGGATGAGGAATGAGGGATGAGATGTTAGAAGACATATACATACACATATATAACATACATACATACTAATACCTATATCATAAAGAAAAAACCCTGATGAAGATAATATAG
>LGUA01000748.1:0-11388 GCA_001660665.1 Emergomyces africanus | reverse complement strand
TAGGGGCGGACACGCACCTGGTACGAATCCTGCTTCGAACACCCCGAGAAGGAAAAAAAATGCCCCTGTCAAGTTTCAATGACTCAATAAATCCTGCACACTCATCCCGAGCTTCTTCTGCTTCTTCTTCCCAATCACCACCACCCCGTCATCACCTTGGCCTCCCTCTCCCAATCCACGACTGCTTCTTCCACTGCTTCCACCGCTTCCACCGCCTTCATCGCCTTCACCATCAGCACCTTCACCTATACCTACCCCTACCCCTACATCAATACCCCTATCCATCATTCCCCTTCTCTCAGCCCTACCTTCTGCATCACGTACCTCCATCCCCATTCCCATCCGCACCGAGCTGCCAGCTCCAACACCAACGCCAACACCAATGCTGCCCACGCCCGCTGTCCCCCTCCGATCAACAGTTAACATCATCAACGCCGCTGTCGCCTCACGGTCCATATCTACACCACCACTACTACTCATATTGACATCTAGTTGAAGCTGGTCGTGAACGTGAGCGTGAGCGTGAGCGTCATGAAGATTGTGTGTTGATTGTTGTTGTGGTGGTTGGAGGGATGGGTCCATAGGCGGGAAGGAAAGGTCCGCAGCCTGGTCGTCGTCGTGGGAAGGGTGGATGGTGGGGTTTGTGGTGAGGTTATACGGGTGCGGATGTGGAGATAGGGATCGGTACGTGGATGGTGGTGGTAGTGGTTGTTGCTGTTGGTGCTGCTGCTGGTGCTGCTGTTGGAGTCGGTAGGTGTGTTCATACTCACACTCATCATACTCATGGTCAGGGATGCTGGTGGTGCTGATGCGCTTGTCCGGGAAGATGTTTGGGGAAGTTGTGGCGCTGTTGTTAATGTGGCGATTGTTGGTGTATAAGAATTGGGAGGGAGACGGGGATGGAGATGGGGATTGAGATGGAGTTGGTGATGGGGATGAGTATTCTCCACGGCCGGCACTCTGTGAGTGGCTTCGCTTTCTAGTTCCTGAAGGAGAGTACGACATGTCCGGGCTGGACGAGCCTGTCCTGTCAATGCTGTTATTGCAGTTCGCAGCCTTGAGGTCCTTCAAACACTGCTCCAGGTAGTTCATATAATCAATGCTGGCCTGGTATGCGGGGGTCAGTAAATATTTTTCCAAATCAAGGAAAATAAAAAGAGCATACATAAAAGAAAGGGAAAAAAAACTAGGCTGGCTGACCTGCAAAATCGCCAACTTATGCATCTCCTGGCCCCTGCAAGCAGGAATCATATTTTTCAGCGTCATGAACTCCTCATTCATCTTCGATCTCCTTCTCCGCTCAATCAGGCTATGGGCCGTCTTGCGTGCAATCTTTCGTCCCGCCGCGGTGGTCGGGCCATTGCCCTGCTTTTTCTTAGATCCCGACGCAGCAGCAGCAGCAGCAGAAGCAGCACCACTATTGTTGTCGCCGTTGGCTTTCCCCTCTGAGCCACCAGCGCCACCAGCACCCCGGGGCGTCGACTGCTCAGTTTGCAATTTGGGCTTCATCTGGATGATCTTCCGCGCCCGTGTGGGCGGAGGTGGGAGAGTGAAGTCCGCTGCGGAAGAGCGCTTTTTGTTGCTGCTGGATCTTTTCTGTCTGGAGCTTCTAGGGCCACGGTTATTTGATGCTTCGATTGCTGGCATGTCTGGGGAGATGGGAGACATTGGACGAGCATCTGCAGCAGCTGGTTGCTTGAGATAGCTTGAGCTAGAGCTAGAGCTAGAGCTAGAGCTACCATTGCTCGGGATCGCAGCAGGAGGCAAGGAGAAGAACATCTCATTTGGAGAATTGGCAGGCTTCTCTTTTGCCGCGATGTCAGCGGAAGAGGCTGGTGTTAAAGGGGGGCGTAGTTTTGGCATGCTGAGTTTGGCCAGGAAGAGGTTTATTTTTGTATATAAGAATGAAGTACTCTGTAGAATTCGGGCGAAATTATGCTGGTTATGGCTGGTCCGGATAGCGAGATAATACTGTCACTTATCTGAGCAAGCGGGAGAGACAAGAACAAAATATAATAAGTTCTTGCTGTAGCAGCAATATAAAGTAGACAGATTTCCTGGATATATTTTGATAGTATATAGAGTAACTAAACCGGGCTGACAAGAAATTGAGCTTTGGATTGTTCTGGGTACAAAATCAGAAAAAGAAAAGAAAAGAAAAGAAAAGCAAATTAAAAGAGCAGCTGGGGAGAGACCAAAGGCTCTTTTAAATCAAGTAAAGAGCAGAGTTAACAGTCGCAATATAGTAGTACTGTGTAATAGCAGTAGCACCCACGGCCCGAAGGGCAAACAAAAAAAAAAAAAACGCTGGGCGATGAAACAAGGAGATTCAAAGCGAGTGTCGCGTGCTCGTGCTGCAACTGATAGGCTGGCAGCAGCCGGGAGAATAAGGTTATTTAGTAGATTGTATGTAGCTTAGATTATTATAAATAAAGGGAAAAGGAAAGGGCAAAGGGGGGTCTTTGACACGAACTCTGGATTACGTGCCTCAGCATCAATCCTCGTGCTCATTCCCTAAGCTTGAGGAGGAGAAGAGGTACCTAGGTGGTACTGGTACTACTAGGCAGTCCTGTAGACCCCGTTAGTTCTGTAGTGAGTGTCTCGATACAGCTCCTCCCCCCCCGTTTCCCCTCCCCTTCTCCCCTCCTCCTCTCTCCCCGGGAGGGGGTGAATTGTCGAAAGACACTACACTGACTGTTGAGGGTTGTTAAGTTGTTGGATGGCGGATTGTTGCAAAATGAACCCACATGGAGCCAGGGCTGCTTTTCATTGGCGAAAAAACCCTTGCTTGGTTCTAGAGCTGGGGGGTTTTGGGGTGGACCTTCTTTCATCCAGTGCTAGTAGTACTGCTGGCCTGACCGGGAACACAGAGCGAGAGGTTCCAAGTCCCAAGGTGTTTATTTTATAGTATCCATTCAACTATGAAGTTGTTTTGCTGCGAAATGCTTGTGCCATCTCACTGAATGGAATTTGCGCTTTGTGGGTTGTCTTGTATCTTAAACCCCTGGGATGCAATGGTTGCTTAAATACTTAACCTCATATGTTTATCCCCCGCACACACTCCTGAAATTTAGATATAAATGTTAACCAAGCCACTGGGATGAGGGAGAATTGAATTGGGTGGGCACTCACTGGGGTTTTAAATTGATCTCTGCCCCAATAACAAGGAAATATATTTCAACCACAATGCTGTCTTTTTAGTCGATCAAAGCTGTTTATCATAAAGTATTCAAGATTTGTCTAAGCCTGAAATTCAAAAACATATTTACAACTTTTCACGTACCCCTCCACCCCTCCACTGTATGTATAAAACTAACGCGTATCCACCCCCTGATTTCTAAATGTATGGAATATATTCTACGTACAGATAGAGTAAAAAGAAAGAAAGAAATATATAAATAAAAAACAAACAAAACACTCTCTCCATTCTTTCACCCAAAAATCCTATCCAACATATGGCCCCCAAAGATCTCCGCGCCCGGCGAACTCACCATCCTATGCACCCGATTCCCCGAAGAATTACTCAACCAATGTCCATGATCGCTGGTGCTGACGGCATCATCATCGCGCCTCTTCCGATTCCGTCGATCAACCACACACATTCCCCGCGTCCACTGGCCCGTCGTCTCGATTCGTATATCCTCCGGCGAATTCAACGACAGCTGCCAGCCACTCTTTCCTGCTGCTGCTGCTGCTGCTGCTGCTGCTGCTGCTGCGGTGAATCCTCACACGTAAGCGCATACCAGACACACAGCGGATCATGCAAACTCAATGCAGCCTTATCGCCATCATGGCCCGGGTGCATCGCATCCAGCGTGGCAAAGCAATGCCCAAGGATGATGGAGAGCCATTCCGCCAGCGGCGACCCGGCAGAGGTCATGGGTGCGATTTTAGCGCGGAATTGGCCGCGGGTGAGGGTGTGTTGGTGGGTGATGTCGAGCGGGAAGAGCTTTACTGTTAATTGCTGGCTGAGCTGGGCTGGGTAGGCGGGGAGTTGCGGGTTGGCTGCTAGAGAAGGGTTTGTGGGGGGCATGGTGGATTCGGGCCGTAGAGAGGTTAGGGCGAACACGCGTGCGGCGGCGGAAGGGTCGGCGTACGTGTTGAATTCGGCGGTTGGGGTTACCTAGTGTTTTTTTAATTTTTTTAATTGGGTATATGATGCGATGCCAGGGATGACTTGGTGAACGATGTCTGGATATTTTGTAGGACTTACGTTTCCAGGAGTATCAATTGCGCCTCCCATAACCACTACCTCCTTTGTGCGGAGGAATGTCTCTGGGTCTTCTGCGGCGGCCAGGGCAAGATTTGTAAGTGGACCGACGGCAATAATCGTGACGGTATCGGGATCGTTCTCTTTAAGTATCCTCAGGATTTCCTGGTGGGCAGGCCTTTTGGAAGGGATATATAAGGATTGATGAGAAGGATCCAATGCGGATTCTGCTGTTGCCACAACCGTTCCGTCCTTCATGGAAGGGAAGAATAGGGAATCCCAGGTTTGCTCCGGCGTTAAATGAGGGTGCTGTTAATTTATTTATTCATTAAGTATAGGCTCTTCGATATATTGCACTTAAAAAAGGGTTTGAGAGCACGGGGAGGGTATTCTATACACTGATATGAATACCTCCAAGCCCGTCACGTCCATCTAGACAAACCAAACCAAAGCATATTATTTTTGTTAGTCGAAATGTGTCATTTGCCATGCCATTTATTTAAAAGGTTATCAAGACGTCAGAAAGCCTCACGGAAATAATCAGCCAACATCGTCTCATCATTAAGAGGACAGCTAGCTCCGACAGCAACCACTGGCTTGCATGCCCTCAGTGTATCGAAGCCTTCCAGTTTGCCTTTTTCACGGCGCCAGCAGAGCTCCCGCTCAATGGTATGGAACATAGAGACCAAATTGCGAAGGCAGCTGTAACCCATTGGAGATAACGGCATTTGCGCGAAAATGAAATCAGCATTCAATCTGATATATAGTAATATAGTAATAGTATATATATGTAGACATATGTATATATTTCATATGGCAGAAAAATGTGATACTCCTGGGGCAGCAAGTGATCCATGTAGTTGATGCATGATCATATCCCAAGGATAAAGTAAAATATATGCTTAAGACTCCGCTTGTCGGTGTATATATACTAGGAGGCAGCCGACACACGCACCTACGAACATCGATGTTGCCAAAGGTCAGAGATATCAGCTGGATCTCTATCTCATCTGAACGAGATGACAGAGCCAGGAGCAAGGCAAGGATGTCATCGATTCCCTAATCTGCATGGTTAGGACAATGTTTGTTTGTTTGTTTGTTTTTTATTTTTATTTTTTATTTTTTTTGTCTTGTAGTAGTACTTTGCGGGCAAGGTGTTGAAAACATGATATATAAAAAGACAAAAATAGGAGTCCACTGATTTAAGAAATATGAAAGTGTGCCTGGCTGGTTGCGTCACTGAGTAGTATATAGTATCCCCAACGCAGAACACAATTTTTCAACGGGCATTAAATAACGGGTAGGTAGTATCCCTGAAGAACCAAACAAGAAGTAGTATGCAAGAATCTAAAGATCAAGCAAGGCAGCGGGAAGGTTTATGTCTCACAGGATCGGTATCGATTATTACCCTCTTCACTGCCATGGTTATAACAGCAACCTTTAAAACTATCGGTTCACGTGAAACTCAACCCTAAAACGAAGGTATTCTTTGGTGTTAAGAAGGTTATATTCAAAAATTAACAGAGCTTTGAATGAGTGAGACGAACGAATATCAGAATTTTGGTAGTGCTTTGTTCCCTCTGGTTGATGGCGGCGCAGAGAGAAAAAATGTTGGGGAAGCCCCGGGGGGGCGCGGTGGGGGCAAGACAACGGTAATATTGTGGTCAGTACGGAGTAAATTACGGAGTACAACTAAATACCTTAGGAAGGGTAAACTTACTGCGTAAGTTGCTCCTCGACGAAAAGTGGACACTTTAACGAAAATGGAAAATGTTGCTAAACTCATGGCATGTCTGTACAGACAGTCATTACGCAGTATAAACTCTGAAAAAAAGTACGAACTAGAAGCTAGTGCTAATGCCAAAGGAAGGTGACAGCAAAAAGCTCAATGGAAATTTAAAATACCGAAACTTACACCCGAAAATTTACACCCATTTCGCCCAATACCTCACGTGATCAATGACTTTATGAACTTCGATCTGGCAACTAGCCAATCACAGTGACGGTTTATACCACTTTGGCCTGGGATGAAGGGGGGTGAAACGAACAAATTAAAATAAAATAAAATAACCTTATACACAGTACTCCGTAATAGGGCCGTTGGATCAGAATTGAATACTCCATACCAGCGGCTACATTTCCAACATCCTTCCCTGCCGTTTAAATGAGCTGGTGAGCTGAGCATGACGTGAGCTCGACATACGCAACTGTGATTGAACAGAATTCTCTGCAAGGAAGATTAGAAAGTTGACCCCAAGAGGGAGATCAATTGCTCATTACTCCGTAGTTTTGTATGATATGAATCCTCAGCTTTCTCCTTCAAGGTATTTCTCCTATACGAAGTACTCCGTTACTCACTATATAATAGGAGAAGAGCAAGACATGTATCATCGTTAGCCTCAGATATCGACAAGGGGGCGGAAGCCATAATGTGGGGAAATGCACGACGGGCTTGAGACATGGTAACACATGTTATTTCCGTATCTCTTGAGGTGTACTCCGTAATCCAGTTCAGCCATAGGAATTGCAGTCCAATGTACTGTACGTACTCTACTCCGTAGAAGTCCCGTGAAGAACTTCAAGGCCTGTCCAGGATCGCGACCCAGAGCTGTAGTACTTACACGCAGTATTGTATTACTGCGTAGAAAGATCTCCAGCAGCGGAGGAGCTTTGTCTGTCTCCACCCGCCCGCAATCTTACCAGGGTCCAGGGAACAGAGGCCGAGACTGCGGTTGTGTTGGATTAAATATGGAGCCGCCCTTTTTGTCTCAATCAAAAAGACGCCCTGGGTAATTGAAATGGGTAACGGATATATTACAGGACAGCGTGTAAATACATACTGAATACCATACCCCATCTGGAAACCTGGCCTCAATTACTTAATCGGCCTCGCCCCAAAACGCCCTTTCTCGCCTGCTGCTGCTGCTCATTTTACTGTCATCCCATCCTTTTCATCCTCGACTGGAACGAACAACTTCTCGAACAACCTCCTGATCTTTTCTATCCTCGTCGTGGCTGCCACTCCTTTTTATTTTTTTAAATTTTTTTTTAACAGTTTTGTTTCCTTGGCCGTGTTGGTAAATTCAGCCTGTCATCACAGCACTCTGATTACCTCTCGCCCACGGTCATCACTCGTTTTGACTTTGTTGCCCTGAACTATATATATATATATAGGTTCCAATCAATGATGACGCCAATTTGATATTTGCTCTTCGCCGTGAAGCTTGGTCGACTTCGCCTCTCCCATCCTCCGTCCTGTTCGCATCCATCAAATTTCGAACATCACCAGCTTTAGATCAAAAAGCTTTTCAAGAGCCCCTTCCTACTTATACACCACTCTAATCACCCTGTTCACTTCCAGCTTGGGACCCCTTTTTCCCCTGCAAAATCAAACACGCATTTCCCCAGCGGCAAAATTCTCCGCGTTCGTATTTCCGCATCTCCGAAAACCATATGCAGCCACGTTTGCAAAAGACTACAACCTGCAGATAACATTTTTTGCTCAACAGCCCAGACTCTCGTATCTGCTCACTTTTCTATCCCCAAAAGTTGGGGTCGAGAACCCCACTGAATCCCCTTCTGAATTTCACTCTTTTCGAATTTACCTACTAATAAGTACGTGTTCTCTTCTTCCATCCTACTTTGACTTTGTGCCAGCGTAGCCCTTATTCATGAGTTGACATTCCTCTGTCGTCTTTTGCAGGACCGACAATGAATCCTCTACTGAGCTGGGCTATTATGCTCTTCGTTAGTGGCGGTTGTTTTTGGTATTATGGAATCAGATCCAGCCCTAAAGCCAGAACCCCACTCTCCAAAGCTGCCCTTGAGAGACACGAAAATGGCTTTCTCACGAAGAAGACGAAGCGCAACAAAGCCAAACGATCTCCTGACAACGCCAGCAGTAGCGGGACTCCTACCCCGCCTGCCAAACCCTTCTTGGAGGTCTCTGAAAAACAAAAGATGGATTTCTTGAGAGGAGAAGAAGCAGTTGATGAGGGAATGGACAACAGGGAGTTTGCCAAGCAGTTCTCCAAGGCGAAAGAAGGCACCAAACTCCCCTCTGCGGATAACCAAGCCAACAGGAATGAAGTGCGCACCAAGAAAATAGTTAGAAGTGCTGTTGAGGCGGGCAATAAGGATGCCACAGTGTCATCCACTCGCACCTCTTCCACCACAGGGGCAGATGCAGATGATGACCTCTCTTCTATAAACTCACCAGTTGTCAACCCAACTTTACAGGTGGCAGGTGACGTCTCCGATATGTTGGGATCCCCACCAGCAGGCATACCTACCCTCCGTCTGGTGGGCAATCTTCAGAGTGAGCAGCCAACAAAGAAAAAGCAAAAGTCCGAAAAAATTGAAGAGTCAAAGAAACAACGCCAACGAAGGCTAAAGAACGAAAGTAGAAAGATGATGGTACAGGAGGCGGAGAGAGAGCGCCGTATTCAACTGGAGAAACAGCTCCACCTTGCTCGAGAACATGAGCGTCGCGAGGCTGCCAAATCTAAGGCGACCCCAGTAACCAATGCCTGGAAAACGGGCGCCACCACCAACCACCAACCGAATGGTGTATCAAAGCCTACAAATGCAACATCTGCACCTCTTCTAGACACGTTTGACCCAACCTCTCAAGCTACTAACACGAACCCCCCCGCGGCATCCGAGAACATTAAGCCGTCCGCTTATTTAGAGAGCTGGGCCAGCAACCTACCTTCAGAGGAAGAGCAGATACGTATTATATTGAGTGAAAATGAGTGGACAACAGTCTCCAACCGCAAAAAAGAGCGAAAAAACGGCTCGAAACGGGCAGAAAGTGTTAGCGTTAGTGAAACAAGCAGTTCGGACTTTCAAGCCGTAAAGGAACTTCACCCATCGATAAAACCTCAGCCCCCGCAAAAAACAACGACAGGGCCAACATCGTTTCCTCCAACGCAAGCCGAGACGTTTAACGGCAAAGGCCACCCACTAGACTCAGACTGGGATCCTTGATACAAACGCGAAGCGTAATCAACATAAAAAAAGAACAAAAAGAACCAAAAAAAAAAAAAAAAAAACAAACCATAAAACCCAAAAGAAACACAAAAGAAATACAAAAGAAAAGGGAGTACGATAACAATTCAAGAACCACGAAATCCATACATCCATTCATACATACCAATATCCGTTTCCAACACTATATATATTATATTAGCGCTCGGGCCAATCACTGCTGCCCGGTTTCCTTTCCATTTCCTCTGTTCATCTATTTTCAAAGCACGCTCCACTGATTCCCCTATTCCAGTGGCTAAATGGCGTTTGGGTCATGCTTCTAAACATCTATAGGTCCTTTTTTTTTGTCTTTCTCTCTTCATCTTTTCGTCCTTTCCTGGGTCGGTTTTTTATCCTTTTTGTTTTTTTCTTATTTTTTTTGCTCGCAACTCTCGTTTTCGTTTTCTCTCAAATTCTTCGTCTTCTTCCTTTGTCATTCCCATGCAATTTTTATTTGAATCATATTAAGAATGGTTCATTTGGTCTTTTGCTTCTCTTCTTTATCTCCCTCTCTCCTCCTTCCCCCCTCACACCCTCGCAACACAAATCAATCAAATTTAACTGTACATTCACATAGGGCATTTTTTGTGCATTTTTTGCCCCAACAGATATAAAAAGAGAGAAAAAAAATTTTTCTTGTACAGTTCATATTCTTACCTTTACTTCTGCTTTCTACTTTTCTTACTTGTACTTTTTTTTCTGTTATGAAGTTACATTTGTCTTTTCTCAACTTACTTCATTATATTTTACTACTAAATTCAAATCAAACCTGCATACCCTTTTGACGTTCTGTACTTATCTTTTTGTTTGTATGTATTTTCATGTTAAATATATATTCATTTCAATATTTATATTTTTTCCTTTTCTTCGCTTTTTTTAGTTCTTAGTTCAATTTATATTATTTTTCTTTCTCTAAATTAAGAAACGCTAAATAAGAAACAAAAAAAACAAAAAGTTGAAAAAAAGAACAAGAGTATTGAAAACTGCTGTGTTTTGATATGATATCATGTTTTTTTAAAAAAATTTAAATATGCACTCCGTACAAGGCATGTATGTATTTGACACCTGTATTTTTATTCACTTTGACTGTGTAAACAGTTATAATTGCAGATACATCAGTTTTCGATAGAATTGAAATTTTTCTGTGTGTTTTCTTGCTTCTTCTTTCTCTTCTGTTATCATGACACAGGACTGCACAATTCACTTTTATATAGCTTTAGTTTTGTTCAAATTCTTTTGTTTGTATACTGTACTTAGCATAATATATTCAATGCAAGACTAGACGTTTAAAACATATTGTATCTTTTAGACGAGAGTATTTACAGAATTTATTCTGATGATCTGGTAAATTTCTCTTATCTGAAATCACTCACACTTTTTCTCTGCTCTCTGCTTTTCTCCTTTTCTTAAAAAACAACACAAAAAAAAAAGGGTAATAATAATAAAATATTACCTGATCATGTAAGATGTTTTCTACTCCATAGAATCATCATGTATTAGTAGATGGTATGTAACACTACTGCGTAGACTTAGGATGAACCCCAGATTTGATATCTGTGGAGAACGAGTGGAGAATATCTATATCATGCATTTTTTAGTAGGCCGGGATGTTAGGCAAGGAAGGCTGAGAGGAGAGTTCGGGCCGGTATTCCGTACGCATTTGAAATTGACGACTTCTAGCTTACAGAAGACGGGTAGTAAAATAGAAGATTAAATTGGGGGGGGGAGACCTTTGGATTTCGGCTCATTCAATTTTATTCTTTTATATCACTCTCTTCTCCGGAGAACAATTTTTTATTTTGTTTCTGTGGATTGGGGGATGGATGGATTGGGGGAAGGGAGGTAGGGGGGAAATAGGGGGGTGGTTTGCCGAGCCTGGAACCTTGGGAAAGGTCAAAAGGATCGCCCGCCAAACGGGTGCTAAAGGCCGCGCCCGCTAAGTAGGTCCGAAGTGCCCGCTAAATTACTCGTTGCACCACCCCCTAAAGACCACCTTTGTGGGTGGCTGGCCACTGGCTGGAACCCGAATTTCAGCCACATTTTTGAAATTTGTCCATAAATCACCACACAATCTGATTTTGAATTCAATGATCTTCTCAGAGTATTGCTCAGGGTCTTCTAGGTCATCCTGCTGTTTTATATATATATAT
>LGUA01000747.1:0-11390 GCA_001660665.1 Emergomyces africanus | reverse complement strand
ATGTTACTTACCTCCTACACACACACACACACACACACACCTCCCTCCCTCCCTCCCTCTCTCATACCTGTATATATCCCCAATCCAATCCATTTTGATAGCTTCTACAAAACCACTTTCCAACTCTTTCCAATTCCCAATCCCATTTCCGCCATCACATCACATCACATCTACTATTAAACATCACTCCTGTCCCTAGATTTGCCTTGCTGGGTTTTACGATCTATAATTTAGCCACTTGGGCATTTGCTGCGCACTGTCCCCTTCCTACCCACCCAAGCCTTCTTTCCTTTCCCCTCTACGTTGGTGGAACACATAAATTAATGCTCTTTTTATACCCCTCAATTTAGAAAATTGACCAAAGTCTCCTACTCATATTCGTGGATGCGCTCTCAGAGCGACATTCCAAAGCTTCACAGCGCATTTCTAGGCATTTCCTGGGTGGTGCTGGGGCCGCGAACATAGCTCCGCGAGAGACTAGAAATTGGCTACGACTAATACGACTAATTCAGAAGAATTGACTATATATGGGTTGGGCTGTTAGCTGTTAATTATAAGAAAGAAAGTTGGATCCACGTCCAGCTCCTGCTTTGACATATATCGGGCGTATGCATGCATGCATGCATGACGCAGCGAGCAGGACTTGAAGCTTCAAAATGAGGACAACTCCGCAATCTCAGAACGGGTATGACAATAAAAATTCCACATGGGCAGTTCACCTCGACTTAACGATTAATTATTACCGAAGATCAAATATCCACCGGCAACCACCCCCCCCCCCCCGTCCTAATAAAAAAGGCCCCATGGTCTCCTTCCCCTGCATAACCTAACCTACCTGATCTTAATCACCCCCCACGTTTCATTCCGGAAAGGTCCCCGGCTGCACCAACTCTCCCTCCGCATACCTCACAGCCGCGACTTTCCCACACCCACCACACTTCCTCTTCCCCTCATCCGCCGTAAACTCTTCCACAACCTCCTTAACCTGCGTCCCCAGATCCGTACACACAAACCTCTTTTCCCACACCACCCCTTTACACCCACTGCAATACCACCTCATTGCATCTTCCGCCCCTTCTCCCCTAGGCATTTCCACGACAATCCCCACGGTATCCGCGAAACGCACAGGACAATGCGGCGTATTGGCCGGTAGCAGGAATAAGGAGCCTTCGTGGATGGGGATGTCCTGGAAAGTCGGCGGGGTGGTGCTGTTATCGACGGTTTTGAGAAGCATGGCGCCTCGGTGCTGGTAGAAGAACTCCGGGGTCGAGTTGATGTGGTAGTCTGTGCGGGCGTGGGGCCACCGACGACCATTACGGTGTAGCCTTCTGTGGCGGGGGAGGACGGGTGATAGACGCAGTAGTTGTTCACGGGGGGTTGGAGGAGGTGAGCGTTTTCGGAGAGCCTGTAAAAATCATTTTTTGAGGGTCAGTTGTTGTTGACTGTTTTTTTCTCTCCGTTTCTTTCTTTTCTTTTCTTTTCTTTTCTTTTCTTTCTTTTTTTTCTTTCTTTCTTTTTTCTGACTGGGCGGGGCCTGTGCTTGAAATGTGCTTGAAATGTTTGGTGAGATAGTAGTAGTTACCATCGAGGCAAGTTTAGTGCTGGAGGAAGCATTGTTAACACTGGATCCCCGGAATGGAAACTTAGGGCGTGAGTAGATGGAACGGGAGGGATTGAGATCGACTAGGACTGAAAGGTAAATAAATGTCTTTGATCATGAATGAGTAGTATATCTATAGAAATGAATAGTATATACTTCGTGCCGAGCCATGACACAAATGCCCCGCAATGTATGAAGGTTCCAGGTATTGCAAATACGATAAATACAAAGGCTTCTAAGCTCCGGATAAATATTGCTCCGCAAGTTTATTTTTCGTTGATATTTTTTATTTTGTCTTTTTGTCTTTTTGTCTTTTTTTATTTTTTATTTTTGAACATTTTGATCCCAGTGCGAGAGAGATTGGACCAGTCGGGGAGAGCGAGCAAGTATTTTCAATTAACTGACATTGCGAGTTCCGTGATATCCTTCTCAGTTAATTCAACATTTGCTCATGCAGGCATCAAGAGCAATCCACTAAAACTCGCGGCGCGCAATTATAATCGACCATGGCTACTCCACAACCCCCTCTGCGCTTCACTTCCCACCACCAGCTCACCCTCCGTCTGGTCCTCTCGACCTTGACTGGGCGTTCAATTCATATATCTCAAATCCGGCCATCCGACCCCATCCATACGGGCCTTGCCCCCCATGAAATTTCCTTCCTTCGCCTCCTCGAAGCTGTTACCAATGGCTCCCATATGGAGATATCTTACACTGGTACCATTGTCCTCTACAAACCAGGACTCATAACAGGGAGTGCCCCGGGATCCGGTGCAAGTGGAGGGGTCATAAAGCACGAAATCCCTTCCAATTGTGCCCGTGGCATTAGTTATTTCCTGCTCCCAATGTGCCTCCTGGCACCATTTTCCAAATCTCCATTTAATATCCTCTTCACTGGTCCTGGTGTTATTACCTCCTCTACTCCTACCGGCGATATGTCCGTCGATAGTGTGCGAACCGCTATCCTTCCGTTATTTGCTCAATTTGGCATTTTCAACAATATCGAGCTGCGTGTATTGCGACGATCAAATCCGGGGCCGAATGGCAGAGGCGGGGGGGGAGAGGTGCAGTTGGTTTTCGGCCATCAAGTCCGGCTTCCAAAGACCTTACACTTGTTAAACCCGGGTAAAATAAAGAAAATACGTGGTGTGGCATATGCCGTAGGCGTATCCGGATCTCATAATGCCAGGATGATCGAAGTCGCCAGGGGGGTCTTAAATCCCCTTTGCCCAGATACCTATGTGTTTTCAGATGTATCTTCTGCCCCTTTAGTTGCTGCACCAACTAGAGATAACCCTTCCAATAAAAAGAAGATTGGACTTGGATTCGGCTTGTCTTTGGTTGCCGAGTCCTCTACGGGCTGCTTGTTTTCCGCCGATGTGGCGTCGTTACCCACCGGAGGGGAGCCCCCGGAGGATATTGGTAAACGGTGCGCTTACCAGCTCCTGGAGGCTGTCTCAGTGGGTGGGTGTGTGTCGAAAGCTGCCGCCCCAATGATGATAACGCTCATGGCGATGGGCTCTGAAGACGTAGGACGATTGCAGGTTGGCAGGGATGTCATCGCGGATGAATCCATGATCCAGTTCGCTAGAGACCTAAATAAATTCGGCACTCCTGGATGGGGAATTAGGGATGCACCTGGAGAAAACGACTCTGGAGACCTCGTTGTTAGCGTTGTTGGTAGAGGTATAGGCAATGTTGGACGGAAGATTGCTTGATCGACTCGTTTTTATCATGAAACATCTGGCTCTGTGTCCTGTATCCTAACGCCTCACGGACTTTCCCCCTTATTGCGCTAGTCGTTTGCGTAATAGGTACACTAATCCTTCTACCTTGCTATATTTATACCGCTGGCTGAGATATCGTACGGATCACAGCAGCGACTGTGGCAAGCTGGACAAAAGAAACTGCCGATGTTTCGGGGTTCGATTCGCCTTGGTAAAGCATACTCCAATTAACAGGCCCACAGGCTGGCCGTTATCAATACTCTGCCGTCCATTCCACCTTCCGACTTAAATCAAAAATAGAAAGAAACAAATAGACCGGGTGGTCTTAAAGCCCGGGTGGCTTCAGATTTCGGGTGCTTCGCCATGGAAATGAGAGTATGCAGGCGCATATGCGAGAAGCGACAAATGGAATGGGACTTGGGACTTCCTCCCTGATCCACATGCATGTATTCCCCGCGAATACACGTAGAAGAGGTGAAGAGCTATGTCATGGCTGGTGCTTTAAGCCATCACTCTACCGCACAGCCAATATCAGGATGAAACAACCTCAAACCTCAAAATTCTTCCCATTGCTCTTACGTTCGACTCTACTTTGTTCTTCATTATAACTGTATATATTTCCGCTTTATTAACGTATATTTTGGAATCCCACCTATCAAAGTCAACCGTGTCCAAATTCCTTATACTTAGTCGTGTTCTTGAGCTAACAGCTATGGGGGCACATGGAAGACTGGCCAAGCCGTTGCACACCTTGGAACGAAACCTACCCCGGATGTCCTATCTCCGACTCCAATCACATTAAACATTTGCAACCTGCTCGGGTTTCCGATATATGCCGAGACCTTTACGGAAAAGGAGCGACGGCTCAAGGGACTTTGTCAATTGGATACAAAGGGGTATTCTACTACTCCCATCGCTACTCTATTCATCTTTCCCTCCTTTTTCACATACCCACAACGGTGGCGACCCAGCGCATCGTGAGGTCATTATACTAGTAAATATAACCTTATTTTATGACTTTCATACCTGATAGCTTATTCAGAGGCGTCACATACGCTTTGTCGGCTTTATATGCTTTTAACGTCATTTTAAGTGTTGTCACGCTGGCTTCTGTTAGCATGTCATATCACGGATATGCACATGGTGGGCCATATCATAGATTGCGGCTCCGTACCCTCGATAGGCTCATCCACTCAAAATGCTGCTTATGATATAAAGTTGAATAGCGGTCAAAAATCTAACTCTTTCGTTTTTTTTTTTATGAATCCCATTCAACTTTGGGATTAACTGCCAGCTTAGTGTATAAAACATATCATGCCTGCCTCACTACCTAACTTACCTGACACACTGGCAAACTATAGAGTAGAAGATACTACTATGATGTGAGACTACAGATTTCAGAAAGGAATTTCAGAGGGATTGGAGTGGATAAGCACCTATGAATAATCAAAATTTCATTGAATAGTACTATTTAATAGAATTTGAATTTAAAAATTCTGATATAGAAGAAAAGAAGCAAAGTAATTAAATAGAAGCATATATCCTTATATGCCTTAAATATACTATACTCTCCCCCTTTATTTTATTTTTTTATATTTTATTTTTTTATTTTACTTTGAAGTAGTACTGTAGCTGATTGTTGGCCAATATTTAGATTCTGCCGTTTGAGGCCGACATCCAATCAATACACCATACTCTACTACTCCGTTCAATTCTACTACTCGTACTATTAACTTGAACGCACCACCATACAGGAAGAGTACTAGTATACTCTCTTGGACATTTTACTAGAGAAATGGATCCAGATCGCTACAAAGATGTTGGCGATTCTCATGTCGCGTGCTTTGTTCCACAGCTTTATGCAGCTGAGCTCCTTGCGAAAGCTGGTTACCGTCTTTGCATTGTCAGCGACTTTGCAGCCAGAGTATATGGCCTAGACAATATCATCGTGGCTGATATCATTTTTGCTATATGTGATGATCAGATCTCAGACGCTGCCGCATATCTACTCTCCCATGATTTCAAGAAAGTGCCTTTTGAACGCCGTGGCACTGAGAGTGCTGAGGACGATGCCAGTATACGCATAAAACACAGTACCTTGGAACCTGACGTTGGCATGGTGCTATCTCCAGCGAGTGTTTGGCATCTTGACCTTGGAAGTGCGCATTACCAAGCCTCGATAACTATGCTTCCTTCAACATCATGCCCATTTCCTCGATTTTCGTTTTTTCTAAACTGTAAGGAAGGGCGTTCTGTTGCCGATAGATCGATAGATGAGCAGAAGATACTGATCAAAATCCTGTTTCACACTTCCAGCTATTATACAGACCCTTGCCGACCAAATTCTAACCACTCGTGAGCAGCCACGCTACCTTGAATATTTCCATATGCAATGGATCTACTCTGGGATGATCCTATTATGTCCTCAGGACCTACGAGAGCGTCTGCCACCTGAAAATCAGTTCTTCATCAAGTACTATTACAAAATGCAATCTCATTCTGATCGAACAGACATTTGCCGTTTGAGACAAGCTGTACAGGATGGCGAAATGGATGTCGCGACTGCCACGGATAGCTTACCCCAGAAAGCCTTCAAGATTGTCGAGCTCATGTCGAAGCAGCGACGCCCAAGCGATCGGTTCCCTCCTACCCCGCGATGGCCAACACCAGTGTTAATATCACCACGCGAATGTTGGTAAACTTGTAATGTACCCGCAATAACTGTTTCTGTTTGCCTCGTCGCTTTTCCAAAGCCTCTCCTTCAACTTTTTGAAAAGCTCCAAACATACTGCGTGTATCCAACCCAAATCTCCCGACTACAGTCTCCCTAGCTCACCCGCCTGACCCCCCATAGTCCGCCATGGCAAACGCGAAAAACGAAAACATGCTGGAGGCAATTAAAAAACTGACATTGATTGAAAGATATCCCTCCCTTCATTCTTGTTGGTGGAGGCGCTATGCGCCTCATGGGGAATGAGAGGCAAACGGCGGACATAGACGTTCTGATAGAATCGTCAGAAAGAGACTCTTTACTCGCCTACCTACGGAAACACAAGTACTTAGTCCGAGCGAATAACAGAACAGCCATCCAGTTTGATAACTCCATCGAGCCTGTACCATTAGATGTTTTAGTCGAGGTAGCTGACGGCCCTTCGTTGCGACGATGTGAAACACCTTACTACGTCTTGCCACTCCACTACAGTCCTACGTCCGGATGTCGCTTTGGGGATAAAACTACGGACTTGTTACCTGAGAGCAGACGATGAGCATGGGGAGCATAAGTCAGGTGGCGATCTTACCGATATATATTTCCTCCTGGATTTTATATTAGAACAAGGACTCAAGGTGGGGGATGACTGTGCGCAAAAAATTCAAATCAGCTACCTCAACATGTACTACCTCCGCGATCGCATGAACCCAGCCAATTTCGAGAAAATGAAAGCTTGTGGCGTCCAGAAATTGCTTAAGCCATGGGCTGAGCATGACTTGGAACAGAGGGAGTTGTATGAGGCTATGGCAGGGACAGATATAGACCCGTTTACCTATGCTTAATCGGTACGACCACTGGAGCGCGGCGTTTTCTTGACGGATTCGGTTGGAGGTTGGGAGTTTAGGGGTCTGAATTCGCTTCGAATTCAGGTGTAATTGCGTTAAAAACGCATGTTTTTCTGTCAGCTTAGGATTGTTTTCAAGTTTGTTTATTTAGTTATCCCCCCCCTTCAACTATCCCCTATTATTGTCAGGATGCTACTTCATGCTGAATTTCGTTAGAACAAGTATGAAACGAAAAGGCCTGCAATACATTGAAGTTAAGAAGTCAAAAAGAAGAATGTATATTTTACAACAAATGCATTTAATAATGATACCTGACTGACAAACAACCAGGTACGAAAGTCTGCCCTAGAAAAAAACAGAGATAAAATTGCCGCAGCAAGTACTCCGTACGGAGTACTGTACTATATAAGTAAATAATGAGGATCACTTTTCAGGATCACTTTGCCAGCATCATTCAAGCAATCAAACAATAAACAGTAAACTAAAATAAGATAAAATAAAGCTAACGCGGAAATTTTTTCAAATCCGATAAAAATATCAAAAATAGCAAGAAAGCAAAAGAGTTAAAACCTAACTTACACAGAGAAAGCAGAAATAAGAGTGAGAGTGAGCGGGTGTATAAAATAAATAATGTGAAATACATAAGCAAAACAAGAAATCAGAGCAACAAAGCAAAGAGCCGACGAGTCAAAAACAAAACGAAACCCGCCCCTCAATTTTTTCCATTTCTCTCAGCAAGCCCTATTTTTTGTTCAGATAAAAAAGAAAGAGAGAAAGAACCAGAAAAGTAGTTGATATAATAAGTATATAAAAGAAAGAAAAGAAAAGAAAGAGAAAGAGACAATATGCGGTTCTTTTCCACTCTCACAAACTATTTTTTTTTTTTTTCCTTCTCAATTCTTTTGATTTTTGACTTGTTACTTTTTCAACTCTTTCAGAGCAGCGGCCTTTTTCTTCCCCCTCTCTTGTTCCCTCTCTCCTACTTGTGTCTCACGTTTTGTTGGGTCAGCAGCAGCTTGCTATTTTAGGAACCATTGTTCTTTCAAACAAGCTGACCCAACAAAACCAACAAACTGTTCCCTTGCTCCACCGAAGGGAGTAAGAATATAGAACGGCCTTCACACCCCCCCCACTCATTTTCTTGTCGGGTCGCCATCCTCCTATATGAATTATTCCACGCATGGGTATTATGACGCCTGCCGTTGGAAAAATCCAAATAATTTTCCACATCCCATTTCCCTCGCATAGCCTGACTAGGCGAAGGTTCGTAACAGGCTCCCCGAATTCACCCATGCCCCCAGTGTTATCGAGGTGGAGGGAAAGGAGGTTTCGATAATGAAAATATAATAAACAACAGAAAGGGGGAAATAGAACAAGAAAAAAATATAAATAAAAATAAAGATCATAATGAAATAAATAAAAATGAACATCTCGAAAGCGATTTTACCCACCGGCAGACTTTCACACACACAAGGAAAAAAAGGAAGAAAAAAGTAGACACATGAAAGGTGAAAAAATAAAATAAAAATTATTAGAAAAAAAGAAACGAGAAAATCACGGAATCCAGCAACAAGTTATTTCTTTCAAGCTTCCACAGCTTCTGGTTCCCCTTTAGCCGGAGAAGAACCGGACTTCTCATTGAGCGCTGGGGCATCTGGCATGGGCACATCTTCATCAGCTCGAGTACTGGCGGCAGCAGCCTCGTCATCCCCCTCAGTCGCCTCTTCCGCCTTACGTCCATTGACCAGCCTGTGGCCATTTGCCTTTGATGTAGGCTCTTCAGTTTTCTGTTCCTCTTTCTCTTTTTCAGGGGGTATATCGGAATCCAGCAGGGTCTTCCACTTATTCAAGATATTGATGGAACGGCCGCGGAAGTTAAATTCCTCGTCTTTGGGGATCGAGTTGAGCTTGATAATGGCCTTGAGGACTTTGTTGATCTTGGTTGTGCGAATGATGCTGACTTCCAGGTCGGAATACGACTCCAGTTTCTGGATGTAATTGGACATGGATGCCATTTCCTCTTCCTTAGGTGCCTGATCACGTGTGAGGAAGCCTTTCTGGAGTTTGTGGCGGAGATACAGAACTAGTGGGGACTCAAGTCAGCCCAGCACATTTTTGCTACAAGAACTGTTGGGAATGGGGGATAAAGAAGAAAATAGAGCTGTAGGTATTAATCAGGGTAATGGGTGGTCGTAGATAAAAAAAAAAAAAAATTTACCTTCTTTTTCCTTCTTCAGCTTAGCTTCCTGAGGATCAAGAGGCTTTTCCGGTTCAATTTGCTTAGGAGTTTCAGCCGCATCTTCACTTGCTGCCTTCGTTTCCTTTTTGCCTCGTTTGGCACTGGTAGGCTTCGATTTAGTTGGTTTGGTTGCAGTTTTCTTTCCCGAATCATCGGTCGCGGGAGTCTTAGGCGTGGTCAACTTGAGTTTAGTGGCAGTTTTCGGGGTCTTTGTGGGCTGCGTTGTGTGCGACCAAAAAAGAAACGAAGCCCCATTAGCCAGCTGTTCTCTCGCCAAAGCACCAGCCAAAACTGGAGCCCGAAACTATGCGATCGAGAATCGCAATCGCAACTCCACAAAAATTTGGGAATCCGCTTACCTGGTCGCTCTCAGCATCACTCTCAACGTTCTTCTTCCGCTTCTTCGTGGTCTTCCGCTTCTCAGCCCCTGCATCCCCGGTCTCATCTTCTTGCCCATCAGCCACATCCATGCTCTTCCGCTTTTTCTTGTCTTCCTTTGCTGCCTTTGCCGCGGCGCGAGCCTCGCGTTCCTGCTGGTCTTGTTCCAACGCCCGTTGATGGTCGGCAAGCATATCTTTAAAGTATTGAAGATCGTGGTTCTCCGAGGCTACACGGTAGGCTTCTACCAAGTTCTTCGCCTTTCCCTTCTCGCTCACATCTTTGCAGGACTCTGGATCTAGAGGGGTGAGGTCTGTGTTTGGAATCCAAGCACTGGAATACACCAATTTCTGTCAGCTCGTGCTTTCAATACTTTTCTAACCCAGTAATCGCACCACTTAGGAAGAAAAAAATACGTCTCAGGGCAAGAAGGAAGTTGATTTCCTTAATGATAATAATAAATAAATGAAAAAGAAAAAAAAAAGAAAAAAAATCTCACTCACAATTCATTCGTGTACAAGAACATAATGGGAAACGTGCGCTCGTGGACCCGTTTGCCCCCATCACTGTAAGCTTCCTTGTATGTGCCATCCTTCTGCTTCGTTGTAACCGGACGCGTGGACAATAGGGAAGGTGGAAGCATCTCTTCATCGCAGATTATCGATGGCCAAGGGGCATAGCTCTTCAGACGAGCAGTATAGTATTCTCCAGGTTTAGCATCCAGGTGTGTGATTCGAGCAGCCGATTTTTTTCTGTTCAGCTTCCTCCCCTTGCTATCCGCGCCTCCAGTCGACTTGCGTTTGCCGTTACTCATTTTTTTAGATGCACTGGGTGTTCCATTCGCGCCATCTCCTGTGGGAGCGGAACCTTCAGCCGTCTCTTCTGCCGTAGCACCACTCTCTTCTTTCCCTTGTTCTTCTTGTGTATCAGCGGTTGGCTCCGGCTTGGCAGAGTTTGAAGTGGCATCCGTTGCAGGGGGTTCTTCCGGTGCGCCTGTTCCTTGAACGTCGACGGGGACAAATTAGCCAAAGGGGAAAAGGTAAATAGAACAAACCCTCCCATAAATAAAAAACAAATAGGAGAAAGATAATGTATGTAGGGCCGGTAAGGCTTCTGGGGGAGAAGGGGGGGGGAGGGGAACTTACCGGTTGACGCGTCGTCAGGCTTTACATCGCCTTGTCCGTCATTCTCAGGACGTGGAGACACAGGAGGCTTTGGAGCAGCGTCTGCTGATGCCGTGTTTTCAGGGACCGAGTCACCTCGCGATACAGCGGGGTTTGCATCCTCAGCCATGGTGATGAAACAAAGCTCAGGTAGGAAAAAAAAAAAAAAAGGAAAGGATAAGAAAAGTTGGAGTACAAATGAATAGGAGAAGCTGGCGATGGGTCTAGGCAGGCGGAGTTATGGCCGACGATGGAGGATTGGGAGACGGGTGATGGTGTGATGGTGTGATGTTGTTGATGTTGTTGATGTTTTGTGTGGAGTGTGGAGGAACGAGAGGATTGAGCGTTTTGGATGATACTATTATTTCCTTGGGTGCGCGAGGATCGTGGCGTGAGACAAAAAACGCGTGTGTGGAAAGGAGGCGGAAGTGGGTGCGGAATAAATCACGCCCGGAGGAGCAGCAGCAGCACCACAAAGCACAAAAGGGAGCACCCAGCGCGACAGGAGTCTGATTCCTGGTGTTTGTCCAGAGAGTCGATATTTGAGGATATCTAACAGGGGGTCCCTCGAGAAATAAGAGAGGGGGGTTCGCCCTTTTTTCGTGGACAGCTCGAGGTGTGCTCTGCTGCTAGAAGTTCCAACAAGCCCCAGAATGACAGATGAATAGATGGACTCTCCGGTTTACTATCCAGACTCTAACATATATACTGCAGAGCCTCCATTTACA
>LGUA01000746.1:0-11399 GCA_001660665.1 Emergomyces africanus | reverse complement strand
ATAGCAATAACTGGGCATAAGCCTCTTTCACATTTCTAAGTCAATAACTCCTCCCGGGGGAAATGCCTTCTCTTAAATATCACATATTGATTGGTAAAAATACTAAATACTCCGTACCTTCAGGGGGGAAAATAAGAAGTAAATAAAATAAGCGCGCGTGGGGCAAATTAGACCCTTCCCGTCCTTCTTTTTCTTCTTCTCCTTCCTCTTCTTCTTCAACCAATATATATGTAGGTATGATAGTAGTTGTTCTTCACCTTAGAGTAGTTGGTTGGGTGTGCTGCGTAGATGCGGTCTCTTCTCATATTTGTATTTCTATCTGCATGGATGTTGTCCGTATTCTCTCTCTCTCCATTTAAAAATGGCCCAGAACGGAGATCTGCACCCGGTTTACATGGAGCTGGGATATTTTCTACGGAGTGGTATGAGTTGAGGAATTCAAGACAAGGGGCCGCGTGTTTTGTCGCATGTAACTAGCTTATTAAATATTTACTAAATCTACCCAGGAAAATGCGCCGCAGAAGAAGCAGATGAAATAATAGAACAAGAACAGTTAGATATACGCTGCGTACTTATTTATTTACTGAATATTAAAACTGAATTGTGGGCCATAAATAAAAAATAAAAAATTCCAAGCAAAAAGTTTCTCGAGGGTTTTCGCCAATAATAAATAAATAAATCTTATATTATCCACTTTTTACTTCTTGTCTCTTTTTCCTTTTCTTCCTTTCTTTTTCTCCTCTTTTATCTTTTTTACTATTTTACTTTAATGCAACTTTTTATATGAATGATTACAACACCTTTCCTGTTTGCTGTTGAATTCTTTCTCCCTCCTCTTCTATTATTCATCTTTCTATCTTTCTTACTATCAACACTCCATAATATCCTCCCTATTTCGGCGTCCCCGACTCTCAGGCCTTGGGAATGTGTCTCACCCCGTCTCCCCATGGCCCGTTAGCTTATCCTGGGCTCATGTCTCTCGTTTAGCTCCTGGGCTCCAAATACCCAATCCCGCAACGAAGCACGAAGTTCTCAAACTCAGTCTCTACTGCTTTTTTATTTTATTTTATTTTTTATTTTTTTTATCTTGGTATCTTTTCTATCTTGATCACCAGACATCCGCCCTCTCCTCCCCTCTCCTCCCTTATACTAGGGTTATACGGGTTATCTGTCTCTGTACGGAGTACACTGCCTACCTATTTGGCCTCATTATCTCACTCTCAAACTTCCTTCATCTTTTCTTCCACACACCGATCTCGAACCGCCGCCTCAGGAAGCCCAGCAAAACCCCCTTCCTCAAGACGAAACGTATATATATATTACGAAGACACAATTGGCAATTTAGGAACTTACCTCGAAAAGACAGACATCGAGACATCAAAATCAACACACCACCTCTCTGTGGGTTGAAAGGGAGAGAATTTAGCTCTCTCCCATTCTTCCTGCGCCTGATATTCGCCTTTAAATCTGGCTACAAAACCCCCAGGCGATAGCCGCTCTCCCTATCCTCACCACCGCAGACGCTCCTCTGCCCGGATCACTTCCTCCATTAAACATCTCCAATCCTCCTCCTCCTCCAAGCGGGCCCAAGCGGCAACCACATCCTCCCTTTCGCCGGGTTCGGTTCCGCTCCCCTCCATCTCCGCCCTTCCCTTAGACACAACTACTCCAGAGACGGGCCAGTCGCCCATGTCACTCTCGAGATCGCCCTCCCCCCGTCGTGGTGGAGGATGGTCTAGTCCCGGCCTGACTATTGGTATAGGTAGTTCGAGAGGCTCCAGCCCGCGAAGGGGTTTCCAAGCTGTAGCAAACAGCAGCAGCAGCACAACCAGCGGGAATGGTGCTCTCTACCCAAACGGCTCGCCCATTGCCGGTGCTGGCCCTGGCAATGATGCTACCTGGGCCTCCGCAAAATCAAAAAGTGACCGCATCGTTGGCTACCCTTCCTTTTCCACCCGAAACAACGGCTTCTTCTCAAGACAGCGGCGAAAAATTTCCGCTAGTCTACCGCGGTTCCGTGTCAATTCCATGCTGGATTACAGTGAGAAGGAAAAGCTGGGCCGCGGGCGATGGTCACTCGGTGGTCAGCCCGACATGCCCTTGCGCGCTCGCATCAGAACCCTCCTATCCGCCATAGTCCGGAAACGGAGGTTCAGATACCTGTTTCTATTGCTACTAACGTTTCTATTTTGGCTTTTCTTCTCGACTCGTGAGTTACTCTTTTTATAAATAAATAAGTAATAAAGCAAACTGCTAACATTTGACAGGGATCATGCAATCATACCGTGGATCCTCGATTGGCGGGGGAAAGAAGATTGTTATGATCGTGGGCTCGAATATCGGCGGAGGTGTCATGGAGTGGAAAGGCGCTCGCGAATGGGCTATTGAACGGGATAGTTTGAGAAACAAGAGAAAATATGTTCAACGCTGGGGCTACGATCTGGAAATCGTCAACATGGTTACAAAGAAACGATATGCACATGAATGGCGCGAAGGGTGGGAGAAAATCGATGCCATCCGCCAGGCTCTGCGACGATATCCCAAAGCAGAGTGGTAGGGGTTTTTTTTTTTTTTTTTGTTTTAACACAAACACTTATGGTATATTGCATATATATAATATAATCAGGCTAATATCCCCATCCGATATTTTCAGGTTCTGGTGGCTCGACCTCCATACCTACATCATGGAACCGACCTACTCCCTCCAATCCCACCTCCTCGACCACCTCGACAGCAAAACTTACCGCGACATCAACTTCTTCAACCCACTCAACATCACCCACCCCCCATCCACCCCTTACCTAGATCCAATCTCCCTCTCCCCGACCGGTGATGGCAAACCCTCGTCCATCAACATGATCCTCACCCAAGACTGCACCGGCTTCAACCTAGGCTCCTTCATCGTCCGGCGCAGCCCGTGGACCGAGCGGCTGCTCGACATCTGGTGGGATCCCGTGCTCTACGAGCAAAAGCACCTGGCCTGGGAGCACAAGGAGCAGGACAGTCTGGAACACCTTTACACCAACCAGCCATGGATCCGCCCGCACGTTGCCTTCGCTCCGCAGCGGCGCATGAACTCGTTTCCTCCCGGAGCGTGCGGAAACGGCACCGACCGGCGCTTCCACTATCAGCGCAAGGATCGGGATTTCCTGGTCAACATGGCCGGATGCGAGTGGGGGCGGGACTGCTGGGCCGAGATGTACTATTACCGGGAGCTGGGTTACTTCCTTAATCGGTCCTGGTGGGAGCGGTTTAAGGAGGGCTTGGCGGATATATTTTGGACAATGATCGGTAAACCGCAAAAAAGAGGTTCTGATATATATATGATATATATCATATTTAATTTTTATTTGCCGTTTTCCATTTTTCTTTTTTTTTATTCCCGTTTTTATCTTTTTGTATTTTTTTTGGTTCCAAATTTTATAAATATTTTTTTTCTTGTCCAATTTTTTTTTTACCCCTGCTCTGCCATGTTCACTTAACTTGTTGCATCATTTTTGCTTGCTCTTCCTTTCTCGAAGACCATATCTTGCATAAGAGACATTGTTTTGCGATTTTTTTTGTAAAGTTCCTGTTCCCCTTACCCCTCTATGCATTGAAGTAGCCTTTGTATTGTATTTTATGTAATATGTTTGTCATTTCTCGATTTTTTTCATTTCGCAATTATTTCCATTTCACCCTCTGCACTTGTTGCTGTTTCTCTTGTTCTAGACAGGTAGTCTTTTTTTCACCCTATGCAGTACTGGCTGACACCTGCATCTTTTTGAGTTTGGGTTATTGAACACTGGATGCTGGCACATATTTACTTGCATATATTCATGGAGATGAACATATTGATTTCCTGAAGTGTATTTTTGACATGGTTTTTTCACATCTAGTCCATGGGCATTTTATGCTATTTTGTATGAAATATAGAGCTTCAAGTGCCAACGGATCCATGATAGTAGCTTGATCACGTGATATTCTTATTATTCATACGCTGGGACATTTGAACCTCACACCTCCTCTTACGCACGAATCTCGATAATCCATATCAACCAAGAGATATACACCAACCAATTGCTCTCCATTTCCTTTCTCTCCTTCATCCCACCCCCTTAAACTCCGGCCCGCAACCAAAAAGAACACATTATAAGAGCAAAAATGCCAACTGCCGAGTCCGCGGCCTTCCTCGCCAAAAAACCCACCGTAGCCCCAAGCTACGACGGCGTCGACTTCGAAGACACCGCCGCGCTCCACAACGTGCGCGACGCCATCATCCGCGAGCAATGGGTGCGCAGCATGATGGCGCGGCTAGTTGGGGAGGAACTGGGAAAGTGTTATAGGCGGGAAGGGGTGAATCATTTGGAAAAGTGTGGGGTGTTGAGAGGTGGGTTTCCCACGGCTTTTTTATGTCTTCTTCTTCTTCTTCTTCTTCTTCTTCTTCTTCTTCTTTTGCTTCCAGGGAGAGAGATTAATAATTGCCATGCTAATGATCTGCTATGGTGATAGATCGATATTTCGAGCTACTGAAAGAAGCGAAGATCAAGGGATATCTATTCCAGGAGAAGAATTACGTTTCGAAACCGGCGTCGTCATGAAACTGTGGAGGCGGCAAGTGGGGGTGGTGGTGGTGGTGGCGTGGAGCAGGGGTTACTGGTACCAGGTATGGAGGAGCGCGGGAGGACGATGGTTATATGAGTGGGCCCTCGGGATTTTACCCATTGAGTTGGAAGTAGGCAGCGTGATATGTGTGTGACGATGTCGTGTGGAAGCTCGAAGAAACAAATATTAGGAAATGGATGGAAGCCGCTTGTTATTTTATTCGAACGGACGACGGGATATTTTATTTACCTGATTTGCGCGCCTTCGAACAACGGCGATGATGAAGCTGGATTACACTGGTTACCTGAACCGTTCTGCATTCATGGTTTGTTGGACCGGGACCACATCCTCATCCCGCAATGGAAGGTGCATACAGTCCATTTCCCGGATGGGTGGCGGGCCACCTTGCGTTCGGAACGCCTCTCAACTGGCACAACTCTCAATTGCGACTTGGAATTTCCCTTTTTACTGGCTGGTTTTTATTACAAATCATGTCCCTCGCGGGGGACGGTTTGATTAATGACATTGCTTTTCTCTGCGCTTCACGGTCAGAGCGAGCATGGGTGTGTGCATGCATTGTGGCCATGGAGCATGAAAATATCTCTC
This sequence comes from Emergomyces africanus, assembly GCA_001660665.1. Classification (NCBI taxonomy): domain Eukaryota; kingdom Fungi; phylum Ascomycota; class Eurotiomycetes; order Onygenales; family Ajellomycetaceae; genus Emergomyces; species Emergomyces africanus. Next base: position 6,209 of record LGUA01000746.1, on the reverse strand, counting down.
TACTGTATATATACATATTATATTTGAAAAAGGAAAAAAAAGAGGTTAAAATTTACTAGAAGTCTTTGTTATTTTAATTTCATTCATCCCTCCCTCGTATATATATATGCCTTTCTCCAGAAATATATATCAGGAGCGGAAGGATTATTATTTATTACATATGTGTCCGTAAAGTAATGCGTGCAACTGGCTCCTACCTACTCCGTACTCCCGTAGCAAATGCTAGAAATACCTCCTTGCCCCCGCTTCCCCCTCATCAGCGTCTTCATCACTGCTGTCCACCGGGTCCAAGGATTCGTGAGCGTCCGGCGGCGCGCGCATGTGCACTAGCTGTTCTGCATCAAGCTTCGGCGGAGCATATGCAGCAGGCGTTGAGTGGATATCTCTGCCTGAAGGCAGGTTTGCCAGGTACAACGAGGACGAGGGGATGAGCTGAGTATTTATCTAGGTATCCCATTAGCAGTTGGCAACAAAAGCGTCTGTAAAGAAAATTATAAACCCTTACAGTATCATTCATCTTCACCCACTTCTCCTCAAGCATATCCAGCACTCTCCCCTCCTCCTCCCTCCCCGCGTCATCCCCCCAATCCATATCCGCCTCACGTTCCAGCTCGCCCCCTTTCGATGACGCCGCTTCCTTCTCGATCCTCTTTTCCTCCCGCCGCTCCGACCATCCTCTTTTCAATTTTGAGAACCCCACACCAAATCCCCCTCTCCCCTTTCCCTTAGCACTCCCTTCCATATTATCGTCCCCTTTCAACGCACCCCGGAACCCCAATACCACCTTCCCAGCCCTCAACCAGGCAATCCCTTCCCCCGTCTTCCCCGCCATCTCTGCATCTATACCGAAAAACCTGCAACCCTTGGCACGGCATACCCTCGCCAAACTACGCATATAGTTGAGCAAATCCTCGTCGACTTTGGCGTCGTTCCCGTGGCCACGAACAGCGCCGGCGCTCGACAAAGCCTGTTCGGCATACTCCGCGGCGCGCACGCACAGACGCGCAAAAAGTAATGTACGTACTTTAGGAATATCAGGCGGTTTGACCATCCAGTCTGTGTCGAGGGAATTCCGCGCTTGGATGCAGGCAGAGAGGTAGGCGTCGTCCTTGACAACGGCGAGAAGGGTTGCTTCCGCAAGGGCTAGGGTGGAGAGGGCCGATTGTGTTGACGAGTCGAGATCCGGAATCGGTATTGCGGAAATATTTACTTCAGGCGAAGCAGCAGATGTAGACGAAGTTGTAGATTTATGAAATTTGGAGGTCTGCGGGGTAGAGTTGGTAGCACAGAATAGGCCCGAGAAGGAGGACGACGAGGCTAGAAACGCATGTACGCTGCTGGCCTGTAGAAGGTATTTGGTCGCGGCTTGTACTGCCGCCGTTTTCATCTCCGGCGTAGGTGTTTTGTTCGCATAGAGCGTCTTTAGATACCTGGTCCGCCCCAGGTTGGCCAGGACGTATCCAAGCGTCGAGAGCACGAAGGCAATTTCAAAATTCAGTCCGCGCCCACGGACGCGAGAAGAACGGCCCAGTCCTACCTCACCTCGTCGCAGATGGAGTAAAGAGGAACTTGAAGAGAGTGTGACGCGCCATTCGACTTCAATTTCAGAGCGCAGGTGGATATCGATATTATCCTCGGTGCCGTGCGGGGCGGGGCTTGAACTAGGGCAACCGCGCGATAGGGCAAAGAGGTATGGGATGTACTCATTCAGGGCAGCGAGGACGAGCTGTAAGTGATCTGACTGTTGAGCGGGGGAGAGGCGTTTGTGTTTCTTGAGGGCGAGGCGGAGGGAGTGGCGCGCTGTGGACGCGGATTGCGGGAGGGAGGGGTGGGTAGGGGAGGAGAGGTAGGACTGGAAGGATAGGTGGGAGGTGGTGGGGAGGGAGAAGGGGAAGACCATGGCTTAGAGATTAAGCGGGTTAAATGTGGTATTAATTTATTAAAAGTGAGCTGCAGAGTTGTTGTTAAATACTTATGGATGTTTGGAGGATTTTCTAGTTTGATGAACGGATTGCAAGGGTAGAATATTATTTATTTAGATGCTGAAGGTTATTTTACTCAGGGCAACAAAACAACGAAAATAATACGGTCATTATATAAAAAGTCGCAAAGTAGTGAGCGTGAGGGCTAGAAATAAAGATCTCATGTACTGATATATTTTCGAGAAATGCAAAAAAGTCGGCTGCAGAGTTGTTTCAGATCTAGTGCTTGGAATATTTTCACACCCCGCGACCCAAGCTCCTTTAGACGCCTCTGTCATCCTTCCTGTAGTTGGATGCTGGTAGGTAACTCTTGAGGAATATACACTTCAATGTAGAGCCCTCTGCACCCTCAATGCTTCCGTTCGACCAAAGTTATCCTCCACATAACCCTCTCTAGAAATATGCCTCCCGATATGGTGGAATATCGCTGCATGGTTCCAGGTACTTGGGAATTGGGCGGATATGTGAGGCGGCGTCTTTTGCTGCCGAATTATCCCCCGTTGTGGGTACTCCGCCCCAATGTTCCTACAAAGTGAGCCTCTACCATGATGGCGTTCTAGAGCAGAGGCTTTTTGTCATTCATGCTACCTGAATGGGTCATTCCGGGGATTTTTTATTCTTCAAACCAGGCTTGATGATCCAAGAATAACCTCGACGATCCCTTTGGCTGGGATAAGGTTCGTACGAGTGAGCACTCGAGAGGCTGCGTACGCCAATACGGGAAAGGAAATATTAGGATCAACCTGATGGATATAAATATGCCAGGCAATCAAATTTCCATCTCCGCCACATCGGAGAGACTGCTCGGGACACTGCTCATAACGGACGAAGACGAAGCGGCCTCGGTGCTGACTTCCCTCGATCGGATCTGTATACCCCATGCTTTTATGCTTTCGGCTCCCCCCTCTATGACGATCGGGCGCACCTCTCCGCTTTTCCCGAGGACAGTACCCTGGTACCGCGATTCCTCCCCGGTTTTGCTGTGCTTCTTCTTCAGCGCTAAAATTGTAACAGAGAGTGTCAGATTTTCAAAGGCCCAAACAAAAAGTTTTGGAAGGTCTCATCCTGCTCTGGCTCGAGGAGAGAGAGGCAAAATAACTTTTACTAGACATACCAGTCAAGTAATTCTCTTTCTCAAGCGAGTCTTCTTCAACCACATCGCCCTCGCTGGGTAGGAAGCCAGCCACTCGTCTAATCTCCTTGTTGACTGGCCCAGAGAACCAAGCCATAAATGACTCTAGCCCGCGCATATCCTCCACGCCTCTGAGGACCTCCTCTGAGACAGACATTTGCGGCCTCAAGGCACCTGCATCCTGCAGGGCCATAATAACGTCGTGGAGGTTTGGGATGGGGATTTCGTCGTGGCTGTTGTTGGCATGGTCGCTGGTGAAGGAGGCGATGAGCGTCAGATAGCGAGAGGCGAGGTCCGTGAACGTGTCGATGACGGCGGGGCTGGCGGAGTGGAAGCCTGCAGCGCGAAGTATCTGGATCACTGGGGGACGTAGTAAGGTGTGGTAGAGGTTGGGCGCTGACATCTTTGTTCCATATAAAATATACTTAGAGCCGTGGACTGACTATAAAGACTATACAACGCGGATGGGGAGGGGGAGGTTAATGTAAGCAGCAGTATGGATGTAGCTACTTGACATCTGCTGCTTCTTGCTGGGACGAGTACGCCTAAAGCAGAGGAAAGGCCCAATTGACATTCACGTTCGCGCATTAACCCTCTATAGCTCCTAGTACATAACTATCCCCATCAACAGAAGCAACAACAGCATCAATAACAGCATTGCTTTGACTGGGTAGTAGTAGTAGTAGTAGTAGTTGTAGTTGTAGTAGTTAATCTTTCCACGACGGGGGATTTAAAAGCAGCTGACTAAGCCCAATCCGGCGGGACAAACCATACTAGTAACTGTATAACCTCCGACTGTGAAACTCAAACAATAATAACCACAATAAATAATACGGCAATCTCAGTGGGACCTCTGCATGCTGGTAAAGGTTGTCATATACATTCTATTAGAACTTCCTCACGGAAGCCTCACTGTGTCCTCACCTGCCCAACTGCCCTGCCTCCAATGACTTTTAAACCCTTATTCTACCCCTACCATGCCCATCGATTCCTAATAAATTATAACACCACCACTCGCTCACCATGTCCTCTCGACCGATGCTTAAGCTGACATTCAGCAAACCAAAGGTTGACCAAGCTGCTGACTCCGCGTCTTCTCCTCCTCCCTCTGCTACTCCGACTACTCCTGGAGGCTCCTCACTTCCCAAACTCAAATTTAAAATCGGCCCAAAACCCACCACTGAAGAATCCGGCGCACCGCCGGCTTCCACGTCCAAATCTTCCAAAAAACCCAAGGTTTCCCGGCCCAAGGCCTCCAAAGATACCCCTCGAGCGGGTGCATCAAAGAAACGAGCAAGAGAAGCTTCCGGCAACGATGCGGCCATCGACCCAGCACCTAGAGTGTCGGCGAACAAGGCTACTTCTGCTTCATCTAAAGTCCCGGCTGTGAAGCGCATAAAGCTCAGCACTAAACCGCCACCATCTATTCGTCTGCGAAGTAAAGGAGAACCGCCCGTCCGACCAAAAGGTGTGGGATATGACTCTGAAGCGTCAGATACGGAAAAGGACCCGGCGCTGGAAGAGCAGTTTATTCTCCGTATGCAACCTGGAGAGGATTGCGAATATCTCCGCCAAGCCGTGGCGGAGAAGCGTTTCGGACCTCGAAGCCAGGGCGGCGCGGATATCAACTTCAAGTCGCTGACAAGGGATGGACGGCGCGCTGTTCTCACCATCCGCGGACACATATACGCGGCATCTCTCGTCGACTTGCCATGTATCGTCGAAGGCATGAAAAGCTGGGATAAGCGGGGGTGGTATAAATCTGCCGATATCTGCCAGATGCTTCTGGTTCTTGGCCGTGTGAAGTCGGAGGTCGAAGCGCATACCTACCTCTGCCTAAGGACGTTGACGCCTCCACGTTTCAGTACGCACACGGCATCACCCCACCGCTCCGTTGGGTGCGCAAGAGACGGTTCCGGAAGCGGATTAGCAACAGAACCATCGAGGCGGTCGAGCTGGAAGTTGCGCGTTTGCTCAAGGAAGACATGGCGGCAGAAAGCCCGCCTGAGTTCGAGATTCTAGATTACGCGCAGTATATGCGGGAAACCAGTGGTATGAGCGACGATGGCGCGAGGTATAACCTGGCAGGGCAGGAGTATGACGACGAGCAGGATGCTGAAGGAGAAGTGGACGAGTACGGCATGGACGGCTATACCCAACCTTCAGCGCAGGAAGAAGGTGGCGACGACTTTGAAGATGAACTTGCTGCCGAGATGGAGGCGGCACTTGCAGCCCATGCGGACGGCGATCCTGTACCTGCTCCTATTTCCGCAGCGGCTGGAGCTACACAGACCCAGATTCCCGGCGCGACCCAGGCAACCGCGCCAGAATCGAAAGTGGAAGCCGAGGGCGAGCCAGAGGGAGAAGAAGTTGACGGTGAGATCGAAGCCGGCACGGTGAGCGCCAAAGCCCAAACGCCACAAACCCCGCAAACCCCGCAAACCCCAGGCGAAACATCCGGGGACGAGGACGAAGATGACGAAAGTGAGGAAGGCTCCTCAGGTGACGAGGCCGATGAGGCAGACCTCGACGAAGACGCGCTAGAACACCAGCGACAACTAGAGCAGCAGCGGGAGGAGATTGCGGAGCTCGAGGCACTGGTGCAGACCGAGACGCTGAAGTGGGAAAGCATGGCGAATCCGATATTAAAATCGAAGCTGGGTAAACGGGTGCAGAGTCTGAAGCAGGCCTTGGAGCTGAAGAAGGTTTCATTTGGAGAAAGGGGAGAGGATGGGTAGATTTGAGCGTGCAAAATTAGGCTAGGAGTTATTTACCATTTACTGCTTTTATGGGGTTTACGGGGTTTTATTCTTCTAATATCGGGATTTCCATTAATATTTTTTTTTTTTTTTTTTTTTTTTTTGTTTGTTTCCCAATGTATTTTTTATGCCATCGAGAAAGAGAAATAACAAAGTTCCGAGTCCGGTCTGGCAGGCATTATTGACTAATTTCGCCTTTAGCGAGGAGCAAATTGATATACATGCATATGGCGGATTTAGAATAGCTCTACCTTTTCGAAATGATGAGGGAGGTTTGAAATGTGAGAATTAACTTATAATTTTAGTAGCTATTTACGTCCTCTATATACAACTCAC
>LGUA01000745.1:0-11421 GCA_001660665.1 Emergomyces africanus | reverse complement strand
ATTCCAAATATTTTTGTATTGCTTTGCTTGTTATATTGTAGGGGAAACAAGAGAGGGGGCGTACCTTTGGTAGACTCTACGGCTTTTGCGGGGAGCTCAACAGCGTCTTCCATTGCACCGCCTCCCATAACCTGAGGTTGGTGACCTTTTTCAGCCTCGTACGCTGCGATTTTCTCAAGGATCAAATCCGCCAGGTTTGTGGTCTGCCCTTGCTCTTCGTCATCCGGATTGCGGGGGTTGAATATAGGATCTTCTTCACCGCGGGGCACGAATTTATGGAAGGTATCAAGGTCGTTAGGGTCGACTTCCTAGAAAGGAGTATATGTGTAAGTAGTGGACACCATTGTGAGTCCAGTCCATCCTCCGGGATATGATTTACATACCACTTCCTCAACCTCCTCTTCAACATCCCCCCACTCTTCCTCGCCATATTGATCACCGTCATCCTCCTTCCCCTGCTCGTCTTCAGCGCCAAATCGAGACTCAAAATCGAAGGCCGTGTTTCTCTTTATTCCCGTGGCAGCCAATGCAGCGCGGGATTCTTCCGCATCCTCGTCTGCCAGATCCTGGCCTATTTGTAGGATCTTCTTTGAAGTCTTTGAATCGAGGTAATGATCTCCATCGTCTTCGTCTGACCGGGACTTTCGTTTTGATGACTTTGTGCGTAGATGACCGGTTGAAAGGATATCGTCTGCAAGTGGCACATGTCTGCGCTCAGCAGTAGCAGCTTTTGGCATAATTTCCAGTCTCTAGACGTCTTCTGTTTTGTCTTGTTGCTTTGAGCGAGCTCCGTCTCAATCAGACTCAAGTTGAATAAGAACCAGGACGTGTACTAGTAGTTTGGCTCCCGTTCTGAGTCACAGAAGGGGAATCTCAATCCAAGATAGAAAGAGGCCGCATATAAAGGACTAAAATTGTCTGTTGTCCGTTGTAGAGATACTAGTATTGTAGATAGTGTAGAGACAAAGCGCAGCCGGAGTCTCCTCTATTTCTTAGATTTCAGCAAAAAATTCCCAAGTGGGCAATCGATTAAAGTCACATGATCTTAAAGATAAAGCCCATAGGCCAATCCCAAAATAGCCTAGTCTGAATATCTGGTAGCCAATCACTAATGTTGATGGGTGACCAGAAAGGGCATAGTTCTGCCGCCGCATCCAACCTTGATCCAGCGCTTCTTCCCCACTATTTCCTTATCCAGCTCCGCTCAAAACTACGCTAAACTGTCTTTGTCCGCCTTCATGCTTGGACCCTCCCTTGGCGCTCCAAATCCAGTAATATACCCAGTCTTATATAAGCAGCCCTTTGAAATCAGCCTTTCCCCAATCAGTCGCTGCCCTTTTCTCGGCCAAACAAACGGGCAAAAATCCCCCTCAACAACAAGACAAACCGCTAGCTGTATACAACAGCTAAAACAGCAGCTATAACCATTGGCTGTCACGAGGGCCGGTCAGGGGTGTATCGCCCAGCAAGCCATTATCTTTGCCGAGTATCCTCGAGCGCACAAAACGCCAACCGGGATAGGGAGTACTTCGTGCAGCTGGCCAAATTCCAGTGCCGAAACTCCAGTCGCTACTGCGGACAGAAAAGTGTGTGGGCATAAGAATCACAGCTGTTTGAGCAAACCACCGCGTTGGGGGAGTGTGCATTGCTGCGGTTGAGGCCAATTATACCCGGCCGATAACCCTAGAGAGGCACCACAAACGTCAAACATCCAGACTAACTTACGAGCCTTTTCCATTGTTGTGTGAACACCCCCCACGTGTGAGAAACCTTGGAGATTAAAGATTCTACCTTCGCTATTATGATCAATATTGTTGCTGACCCCTTGTCCATTTGCTTACCACTACAGTTACCAGCACCGCGCCAACTCTACCCAAATTTGAACAGACTGATCACGGACGCGCAAATCGCGGGGACATTGACTCCCCTCCGTGTCCGCTCAAGGGAACGGGTATTGGCTCCTGGTAGGTAGCCTTTACTACGCATGTACAGTGAACTTGGGAGAATTCAATTTCAACGGCGATCATACACCACTCTAAGCCCCGACCACCGGATCCTATAACTTCTTGCAGGCATTGGGTGTTGTGCTACGGTTGTAGTTGCGCTGTTGGAGTAAAACGAAGGGCCAGGAGCTCCACGGTCGTGGATTGGCAGGCGTACCGTGTACTCCATATTTGGCCCCGTCAAACGGCCGGAATATATCTTGGAAGTGCTGGTTTGTTTTGTCATTCCTTGTATTGTGCATTGTGCCATCGGCCTTGAACTCTACAGACGTAGATTTAGAAAGTGACTGACGGGAGTGACGTCTTTTGATCAGGTTGGTAGCCTCCGTTGCTGTCAGCCTTCATGGTTGGATAACATTAGTGCCTTGTCAAATTCTCTGCTATTGCTATACATAGCAAGCTGAACATTTCGTCGCCATGGCGTCACTATGCCAACCTCCCAATCCCGCCCTCCCGACAGCATCCTCGTCAACATCACACCCCACGAACCCTTCCCTAACTACTAGCAACCCCATTGATGCCAACCAGACCCCTCCCCCTACGAAATCCTCAACCGCAAATATGAACAATGACCCTTCCGCCCAAAATGGCCGCGCGAAGAGAAATAAACGTGACAGTCGCAAGAAACGCGAAGCAAAAGGGAACTCTGAAGGACCGGCAGATGCTCCTTCCGCGCCCCGCGAAAAAAAATCCACCACCTCATCCTCAAGCTCTGCCATTCCCTCCTCTGAGCTTACAATGCTCATGCCAATTCAGTTAGCAGATCCGCGACCCACGGACGTTCTACCCCCCAGACCACGTCAGCTAAACTTCTCGTGTGAAAAACACTCCGAGATACTAGGTCAATCATGGAAGTTCTATGAGGTTGCCGATAAGTATGTTCATGGTTATGTTCCCTAATCCCAAAACCTCTTCAAGGAGCATAAGACTGATATTTACAAACTTCACCCTTAGATTAAGCAATAGAAACGGATTCCGCTACACGTACGCCGCCATGGACCCTGCCTTCCCACACATAAAATACCGCCAAACAGACGTACCTCCTTACTATTCCCGATTCAGCTTCGAAGATTCCCCTGCAGCAATTTTGTTCACCGAAGACGGCCTCGCCGTAACTACGAATGAACCATGGCACTCTGCGCGAGCCAATGTCTGCGCCCGCGAAGGCTCCTATTACTATGAAGCACGCGTCATCAGCGGGATTGTAAAAGGCTCGCAGAATACACCCAGCGGCTCACCCCGGGGTAATATACGGCTTGGCTTCGCGCGTCGCGAGGCAGATCTAGATGTTAATGTTGGGGTGGATTGTTACGGCTACGGTATCCGCGACGTGAACGGGGAAGTAGTTAACCGGATGCGATGTGAATATTTTTTCCCAAAGGACGAAGCTATAAACGAAGGCGATGTGGTTGGTATGCTCATCACGCTACCGCCCCTATGGCTTCACAAGAAGATTGTAGAGGGTACCTATGACCCATCCGCCGATGGCGATAGCAGCAACGCAACCACACCTACTGCCACAGCTCCTTTCCCACCAGCCCCTAACCTAATCCGGGACCGCATCCCCTTCCACCTAAAAGCCGACTTCCTCTACCAGCAATCACATATCTACCCTTCCAAACACCTGCGCGACTACGCTTTCAACCTCAAAGAAACCCCTACATACGGTGTCCCATCTCCCATAAACACCGAAGATCCTTCCCTCCGCACCCTACCAGGGTCAAGTATCACGATTTTCAAAAACGGCGTTAAAATGGGTACGCCGTTTCGTGACCTGTACGCCTTCCTTCCGCCCGCCTCTCGCGCGACGCAAGCCAGTAATAACCTCGGCGTGGGCGAGAGGGAGAATGCGGATGACGGGATGATTGGATACTTTCCTATTGTTAGTTGCCATGGGGGCGGGGCTGTGGAAGCACGGTTCGAAGGGCCGTGGTGGATTGGGCCACCAACAACCACTCCTGCTGAGGAGGGCCAAAGTGGTGGTGGGGTTATAAAAGGTTTCGGGGAGCGATATGACGAGCAGATCGTCGAGGACGTGCTTGCGGATATTGTGGATGAGATTGAGGCAACGTTCATGGGATGGGGTGGTGATGGGGCAACCGCCACGGCTGCGACGCCAACTGCTGCTGCGACTGTGGTGGATATAGCAGTGAATGCGGCTGTGGGCGCTGGTGTTGCTGGGGCGGCCGCTGCAGCGGCAGGCGCACTTTTGGATGATGGTGCGAGTGTGACTGTTAGTATTGACACACCGCAGCAGGAGTCTGTAGCTGGGGAGACGGTGGTGTCTGAGGATGTGGAGATGGGGATGTAAGAGTTTTGGCAGTTAGATATCTATTGTACTACTATACCTACTCATGTCATTTTTATGGCTGACACCAATGAGAGTGGAAGAATAGGGGGGGGGGAGGGGTTGGAAGAAGAGAAGAGATAGAGAAGCGCATGTTTTGTTTCATATAACTGAACAAAGGCATGATCTAATTGACAGAAAGCGAATCCTACTTTTGTCTACCGTTGCAGCTGAAGCATTTGATATAGTGCATTTAATGATGTAAAATGCACCCAAGGTTAATTGTCTACTGTAGTCACAAATGTCTAGCTCACTTCTCCGCAATATATATACAAAATCCTGCTGGCAAGTCCATAATTAGTTATACAATTATTACCTCTTTCACACAGTACGTCAGAAAGACATGCTTCTTTGCTACTCCACCGCCATCCCCTCCAGCATCTCCCCAACATTTAATACCATCTCATCATTCCCAAACTGTCCTATGACTTGGATACCCACGGATCCGACACTAACAGCAATTCCATCCTCTCCTTCCTCGAACTCCCGCACCGGTACCGGCACCGGCACACTAAGAGCCGGTAGCCCCGCCAAACTCGCCGGAACCGTGAAAACATCATTCATGTAGGTCTCAACCGGGCTCGCACGCCTCAGTGACTCAGTCGCAGGCGGTAATGTAGGTGCGGTGGGTACAACGAGTACATCAACGTCAGCATCATCATCATCTTGTTTCTTCACCTTCTTCCCCTCTATAATCATATTTGTGGCGGGCAACAGCAGATTCTTCAGCTTAAACACCTTCTCAAAATCCACTTGCACAAGCCTCCTCACCCTCTGTGCCTGCAGGAAATAATTATCAATTGCATCTGCACTGAGCGAAAACGCCCCGAGCAAAATACGCCGCTTAACTTCGCTGCCAAACCCCTTGCCACGGGTGCTGGCGTAGAGATACCCTCCAGGCCCTGCATTATCAGGCATGTCGGTGTCGCGGGTCCCGTAGCGGACACCATCGTACCGGGCTAGGTTCGAGGAGGCTTCGGCGGGGGCGAGGACGTAGTAGGCGGCAAGCGCCTGCTTGGTGGACGGGAGAGAGACGGGGTGGATGGTGTGGCCTTGACTTTGTAGGTGAGTGATGCTGCGCTTCCAGGCCGAGCGGACGGTGGGGGAGAGTTCGTGGATGTTGTATTCAGCGGGGATGCCGATGCGGAGGGAGGGGGAAGGGCGTGCGTCGCGGATGGCGGTGGCGAGGCGGTTTCGAGTTGTAGGGAGGAGGTTTGTGGGGTCGTGGGGGTCTGGGTGGTTAATTATTTCTATGCATGCGTTGTTAGGAGGGGACTTCTATATTGGGGATTGGGGAGGATGTACTGAAAACTTCGCGGATGGTGGAGATGTTTGATCCAAGCACGCCAACTGTATCCAGGGAATTTGCATAGGCTACCACACCCCATCGTGAAACGAGGCCGTAGGAGGGTTTGAATCCTACAGTTCCTGTATATGCGGCTGGGAGCCGCACAGAACCTCCCGTATCAGTTCCCAGGGCGCTACAGAGCATTAGCCTGGAAGTTCATTCATCTTGATAACAGATTAAGCAAAACAGTAACGTACGCATAACATTGACCCGTTGCAACGGCAACAGCACTGCCCCCCGAGCTCCCGCCCGGGGAGATTGGCTCCCTTCCAGCTTCTGTTATATTGCTCACCGGCCCGAAATGCGAATGCATGGAATGTGACCTTTCCCATCGTAAGCCGATAAAATTCTTTATGCTCTACTACCCCCGCTGCTTACCCCATGCCAAACTCATCCAGATTTGTCTTGCCCGCCACTATTGCCCCAGCCTTATCCAGGGACTCCACCACCGTCGCACTGAAAGGGCTGGTATATGTTTCGAGGATTCTTGAGGCGCAAGTTGTGGGCATGTTGCGGGTGCAAATATTATCTTTGATCGCAACCAATTTGCCGTCCAATGGTGATTTCACGGCCCCTATAAGTTAAAAGAAAGAAGAGGGAAAGAAAAAAAAAGTTAGAAAAAGATAATTCGGTACACCAATAATTACCCTGGAGGAGCGACTGGTATACCTTTTTCCCTCCGAGCCTCCGCATCCTGCACGCGGTCCCGCCATGGTCCGGCCTGGTGCAGCGGGGTTATGAAGGCATTGAGGCTTGCATATGTCTTCTGGTTAGCAAGACATTTTTCAGCTTCGCGCAGAAGGGACATTTATGTCTCCGCAACGAAGAATTAGGAAGATATATACGAGGTTGCAGCATCAATTCGTTGGAATTGTAGTATTTATTCAAAGCTTCAGGCGGAGGATAAACACGCCAGAGATAAGGTACATGCACGCTTAGTCATGCATGTTCTTCCTTTTCTTCGTTCTTCCTTGCAAAAGGAGCATCACCTGGAAATGCAAAGATGATTGAACTGTCGGTGGATATAATATTAAATTAAATATGTGTTCTTAGCTGTCATTGGGCTGGGCTAAATATTTATTATTCCGTATAAATATATGGACTGTTAGCCATGCTTCGGAAGCTCCTAAATATTCGGTTGAGAAAGAAGGGTCCATATCTTGCTTGTGCGACGGAGACTTGAAGCTTTGGCTGCGCAGATCTGCATTGCCAAGCCGGTATGGATAGTAGTAGTATTATTATATACTATTATATACAGGCCAACTTCCCGTAAATGTTTCCCCGCTCGGTTCAGTGCAGTTTGGCACCCGCGATTCCTTGTGTTTAATCCATCCCCATCGAAAATTCGATGCTTTATTAGGCCTATAAGAAGTTGACCCGACTGAAATGGATCCCGTAAGCATTGTGCAGTTGATTATACTCTCGGGGGAAGTTATCAGCGCCTGCTACGTCTATGGCTGTGCCGTTTCCGATGCGCCAGAAACCTTACGGAAGCTAGTTGAGGAGACCACCTCCTTGAGCGGCATCTTCGTTGCTATCCAGGGCCTGGTCAATGCGGACAGGTTTGCCGCCAGCCAAAAGGAAGCACTGTCCAATTCCCTCACGGAATGCCAAACCACACTACGGGAACTGCAAGAGATCCTGCGGACTGTAGAGCCCGGGCCGAAGAGGCGGAATATGGGGCTCACGAAGAGGCTTCTCTGGCCACTGAAGCAGGCGGAAACCATGGAAATCCTGGAAGCCTTGGGCCGACATAAGAGCTCACTAAATCTGCTTCTGGCTCTTGAGGCTACACTGGAAGCCCAGCAAACACAAATTGTCCTGGATGAACTTCAACGGGCTCTTCAAGATGATCGAGAGGAGCGGAAATGTCGCGAAGTTACTCAGCGCCGGATGCAGGTGTATCAATGGCTTTGTGGCATTGATTTCCAGGCCATACATGATCGCGCTTCTTCAGAATACTCATCAGGAACCGGTGTCTGGGTTTTGAGCGGCGAGCAATTGCAGTGCTGGCTCCATGGGGAGCACCGCCTTTTATGGATCCATGGCATTCCAGGATCTGGTAAAACAGTGTTGATGAGCACAATCTTGAACCAATGTCTTCTACCCAAAGCCTCTGAAAAGAGAGTCGTTGCTTATTACTACTGCGACTTCCGGAACCATGACAGCTGTCGCCCAGAATCCGTCGTCGGGGCCATCATTCTTCAGATTTGTCAGATTTTACCTTCTTTTCCCGCAGATGTAGGGGACTCATTTGAACGACATATTGGCAAGGACGGCAAGGCCGCTCCTCCAAATTTGGAAGAATTAGGGGCACTACTGAGACAAGTCCTGCCCCTCGTGCCAGATGTCACAATTGCCGTGGATGCTCTGGATGAATGCCACGAGAGAGAAACACTTGTCAAAATCCTTAAGGATCTATCTTCTAACTCTTCAACAGCGGTCAAAGTTATAGTCTCAAGTCGTAGGGAGGTTGACATTGTTCGATTTCTGAAGGACCACCCCTGTATATCAACGCAGAGCAGTGATGCCGATGAAGATATCCATCAGTATATCCGTTCCGCAATGAAACTCAGACCAAGGCTACAGAAGCTCAGTCAAGCCCTGCAAGAACACATAGTGGACACTCTGACCAAGGGCGCTGGCGGAATGTACGTGTGGACCCTCAAAAAGAAATTATACACTGGCATATTATAAGATGCAAACAAAGTTCCCCCCCATTTTCTAATATTAACCATCCTTTTCGCCCAGGTTCCGCTGGGTGAAATGTCAGCTCGACGAGCTCAGTCGCCTCCGAACTGATGGCGCCATCAAATCCGCCCTCCGCGCCCTTCCCCGAGATCTCGACGAAACCTATGAGCGAATCCTTAGCCGTATTTCGGAATCCGACACCCCCTTAGCACGACAAGCACTCCTCTGGCTCTCCCACGCCAGCAGGCCCCTCACCTTATCCGAACTGGCTGAAGGCGCTGTCCTCCAGCCCAACATGAGCACTCTCGACCCAGAAGATAAGCTTCGCGATCCAGAAGACATCCTCGAGGTGTGCGGCTCCCTCGTCTCCATGGACGGCGCCCACGTCATCCTCGCCCATAACTCGGTACGGGATTACCTGCTCTCGCCCCGTGTCGCCAGCAACCTACCAACTTTCTACCTGCCCGAATCCCGCTGCCTCCCCGAGCTCGCTACGCTCTGCCTCACCTATCTCCTCCTAACCCCCTTCAGCACGGGCCCCTGTCTAACCGCTGACGACATGTTAGCCCGGCTGACCAACTGGCCCCTCCTCCCATACATCTCGCACAACTGGGCAGACCACGCCCGCCCATACCTGAACCCATCCCACAACCCATCCCTCCACACCCTAGCCACGACCTTATTCGCAGACCCCGCAACCCCCAACTTCTTCTCCTGGGTGCAGATCCTCTTCATACGCCCCCGGCGCCTGGACCAAACGTATTCCCTGTATCCACGCACTGGCACTCCCCTATACTACGCAACATCCTTTGCGCTTACATCCGTAGTCCAGCACCTGCTCACTCAGGGCAGCGACGTCAACGCTCCCGGTGGCCGCGCGGGCGGGACACCGCTGCATGCCGCATGCTGGCGCATGCACGCGGATGTAATACGGCTGCTGCTGCGGTCAGGGGCAGAGTTGGATGCGGAGGATAGGAACAGGCAGACACCGGTGAATATGGCGGAGTCTGCGATGGTGGCGGGGAACGTAGAGATTGCCAGGCTGTTTCGGGAAGAGAGGGGGGTCGAGTTGGGGAATTATAGTGGAAGCGAAAGTGATTATGGGAGGGGGAATGTCATTGGGAATATAATGAAATATACGATGAGGTGGAACCCAAGGGTTATTCGATGACGTGGAGGTGGTAAATACTAATGTAAAATGTAAATGTATATAAATATCAATTTGATCTTTTCCGCTTGATCATCTCCTACTATTATTCGAGATCTCTCTCCCTTCCACCCCTCTTGAATTTGGATTGGTGTAGTATAGTATTAGTAGTACGAAGTGACCGTCCACACTGTTTGTCAAGAGTAGTATGTGTTATCAAGTGCTCTCGTCAAGATGTGTACGGAGTACTGTATAACCTCATCTCCTAGTTAGTAACAATAGAATAGTATTTCTTTAAGATGATGGCCTTGTTCTCTTCGTAAATACTGTTCCTTCTTCTTTCTTTTCCTTTTTTCATTTTCTCAATTTTTTCTTCTATAATTTTTCAGTGCCAATAAATGGTAATTGTTTATATTTATTTACATAAATAAAAGAACCGAATGTTTTTCGTTCGCCAAAAAAAAGCGGCCTGTTTCCGTCATTCCCGAGGCCGGGTTATTTATCGCCGACGTCATCTAAAAATAATTATTTAATTATCTCAACCTCCAATTTCTCACAAAAAACACCCAACGCTCACAGCACCCCCAACTATTTACTCTCCCCTATGCTCTAGTATTTAACTTGTCCAGAAATATTCAGCCATGTTTTCTGCTAGAGCAGCTCTGCGCCTGCCAGGCCAATTGAAGCTTGCCAGCTGCTGCAATTCGGCCCCCTTCAGACTCCCACTTGACCGACGACGACCGTATATCTCCACCTACGGTTACACCCAGGCCAAAGCCTTGGTCTACAGCAACTATGGCGAACCCAAAGATGTCCTAAGGTATTATTGTTATCAACCTCCCTTACACCAACCATTTTTGCTGGATCCCGCAGCTAACACGGCGTCCTACCAGCCTACACTCCTACTCTCTCTCTCCACCGCACAATACCCAGGTCAATGTCCGCCTCCTCGCCGCGCCCCTCAACCCGGCCGACGTCAACCAAATCCAAGGCGTCTACCCTGCAAAACCCACCTTCACCACAACCCTCGGCACTTCCGCCCCATCTGCCATCGGTGGCAATGAAGGCGCCTTCGAAGTCCTCTCAACGGGCTCCGGCGTCAAAACACTCGCGAAGGGCGACTGGGTAATCATGAAACAAACGGGGATGGGTACCTGGCGCACCCACGGCCAATTCGACGAGGCATCCCTGATCAAGCTCGAAGATCGCAGCAGTCTGACGCCGCTGCAGGCCGGCACTCTCGGCGTCAACCCCGTCACCGCCTACAGGATGCTGAAGGATTTTTGCGACTGGGACTGGGTGGGCAAACCGGGCGAGGAATGGGTGATTCAGAACGGGTCGAACTCAGGCGTCGGGCGTGCCGTCATCCAACTGGCGCGGGAATGGGGCATCAAGACGCTGAACGTCATTCGTGAGCGCGATACCCCCGCCGAGACGGAGGCGTTGAAGAATGACCTCCTAGCCCTGGGCGCGACCGCTGTCGTCACGGAGTCCCAACTCCTCTCCTCCAAGGAGTTCCGCAACATCGTGCACGAGACGACGCGCCAGGGGAAAGAGCCCATTCGCCTCGCGTTGAACTGCGTTGGTGGACCCAGCGCGACGGCGATGTTGAAGGTTCTTGCGCCGGAGTCGCACATGGTCACGTATGGAGCTATGGCAAAGCAGCCGCTGACGTTGCCGTCCGGGCTGTTGATCTTTAAGAATCTGGTATTGGATGGATTTTGGGTGTCGAAATGGAGTGATAGGAACCCCGCATTGAAGACGGAGACGGTTAACGATATTTTGAGGCTGACCAAGGCGGGGAAGTTTAAGGATATACCCGCGCAGGAGGTGAAGTGGCAGTGGGGGACCGAGTTAGCGGAGTTGAAGGGTGAGGTACAGGGGA